>JALIZH010016481.1:0-46802 GCA_030522465.1 Rhipicephalus appendiculatus | reverse complement strand
TCGAGCGCAAAACGTGGTGCGGTCTAGCAACACTGAAACGCGCGCCTTTTTAAACGCTGTCAGTCTAAACGCGCTTCACGAGTCAGACATGCCGTGCACGCACGCTCGCGTCTCCCCGCAGAGGTGGGGTGGGAGGGTTGCCTCGGAAACAAGCATCACGTGGGCTAGCTCATCACGTGGGCTAGCTGTGAGGTGAAGCGCTCGTTCAGGGCCAGGAGCGGACCTAAGGGCGCACGAAGGTAGCCCGAAAGCAACCTTAAGCTGAGGAAGCGCCAAGGAACCCTTCACCGGGGGCTCCTCAGTGAGGAAGCTTTCAGAGTGACATAAGGCGGCCTCACCAAAATGAAGGCTTCCTTACTGAGGAAAGGAACGTTTCGTTGTTTGGCCCTCATTCTCTTATTACGTCCTACGTTCAGCACAGATCCCAGTTCGTAGCTATAGCCGGGGACCAATCGGAGGTGAAAATCTGTAAGAACAGGCGTCCCACAGGGGAGCATATTGGGTCCGTATCTCTTCATATTGTACATCAATGACATGGTCAATTTTGATCCACCTGCTAAGTGCGTAATTTATGCAGACGATACAAGTCTGGTTTTTGATGGTGACTTAGGTTCTGAAATGCCAAATCGAGCCAATAAGACGCTTGCAAGTATACAAAAGTGGGCGACAAGTAATTATCTTAAGATTAATGTTGAAAAAACAAAGGCAGTGATGTTTCATCCACGTAACAAACAATTTAAACTAACCCCCCATTCAATTAAATAATACTGAAATAGAAATACTGTCGTCTTTCAAATCGCTTGGCGTATATTTCTCTGAAACTATGTCGTGGGGGATTGCCAAGTGAATCACTTAGTTAGTAAATTATCTAGAGCAATAGGTTACTATGCGTCGCCATTGTAACTATCTTCCCCCTATCCATTAATATGATGTTATATAATTTAATTCAATGTTTCTTTCCCTAGTTCAATACGGAATTCTAGTCTGGGGGACGACTTCAGCTGAAAACATACACAAGCTGATGATATTACAAAAATGAGCAATAAGCCTTGTCTCCAGGGTGCCATATCTTTGGCATACTGCTCCTTTGTTTACAAAACTTAGAACTATAAGAATTGAATCTTTCTACACGTATAGGCTTTGTCGCATGTATAGAATAGAAAAAATTAAGAATGATAACGCTTTAACAAAATTGGCATCCTTACAGCAACATAATTCTTTTTATAAATTTCGTCGTTCAGAGCCTTGGATCGTAAACAAAAACAGAACTAAATACGGTGACAAAATGCTACAGTTTCGTTTACTTACTGTTCTAAATCAATTATACAAAGAAAATGGTCTCAGTGTATCAACTCTGTCGCTAAAAAGGCTACGCGACGTATTTATGTGATTGCTTGTGCTGCCATGGGTTCAGCTGTTTGTCTTTTTTGTCTGTCTTTAGCACTTCGCCTATTTTCGTCCCCTTTCTTTTTTCAATTGTTTCCACAATAACCTTGTTTATTTATTCCGACCGTGGATGTTTACTGTTTTTTTTTGTTATAGTTAGTTCATTCATTATGTATACTGTAAAAAATATGTATGTTAAATAACATAAAATTTACAGGTATTTTCTGTTTTACCTACACGAAATTTCTTAGGATTCGGCAAAAATGGATACTCTGTTTATGAAATGATGTAATTTGTCAGTTCAACCCTGTAAACAAATTGTTTCTGTAAATATCAGAGCCACTTCGTAATAAATACCAAACGTTGTTACATTTTACCTGGTCTTTCACAGAAAAGTTATGTTAGAGCTTTCAAGACCTTGGGCATCACATCAATTCGCCTAAAAGTTTGCTATCGTGCTTCATCCGCCGCAAAAGTGCGACGCTTGGTAAAATAAAAGCCTTCTCTAGAGCAAAGCGTGAAGCCGACATTGATCATCTTGCAAATTAGTAAAATTCAGACTTCGAGAAAAATTAATGCCAAACTCGACAAATACCAAATGCATGTCGGTGGTCGTGTCATGTGCCTTCTGTTGAGAGGTTCTACATGATAACGAACGCTGAGAAGGAAATGAAAGGTGTTGCGCCTATGCCGCACTACACTCAATTTGCAGGGAATGGCGCAAAGCATTGCGGATTCTGGACGCCATTGAGAACAAAGCGTGCACTACTTTATTATTTGAACTTGGTACTATAGGAAGAGAAAATTTCTATAGAATAACAGAAAAATGTGTGCAAATACAAAAAGCCTGTTTTCTGGGAAGAAATTAGAAACTAAAAATCTCTGTAGAAAAGCAGAAAAGTAATAACAGAGAATGTACGCAAAACTTCAGAAAACTACTAATACAGAAAACAGACAAGAACAGAACTGTTATGTCACTAAATTTGCCATGGCATTTTCTGTTTTTCTCACAGGATTTTTTTTACAGTGTATACCGTGTGTTTGTTTGACCGCTGTGAAGCTGCCCAGTGTATGATGTGGCCAGGTTCCCCTCAAGCTGCTCAATGCAGCTTTTAGCCTGGTCATCCTCGCAACCTTGTTGTTGTGAATAAACACAATTCAATTCAATTCAAATATAGAACTTCGCTGTAAAAATGCAGATGAGGGAATAGAGGGTGCTACGTGTTGGTTTCGTTTGAATTCAGGAAATCGCATGGCAAATTTAGATTTTTTGAAGAAAAATGGCACACCTTGCTACTTAAAACTCGAGCTTGCTGCCTGTAAACAAAACATAGCGGGCCAAATATTCAAATATTCGCGACAGGATGACGTGTGTGTCTGCTGCAACAAAGAGCACAGAGACTTGATTAACCCATTGCACTGGAATTCCAGGATTTGCGCACAGCGACACCCGTAGGAGGAGTTCACCTCTTCGAGGTTCGGTTATTTAAACTTGTTGAAAGTATTAACTGGTTTGTAGTTGTGATATGCTAGAGAAGTTTAGAATAGCGGTGGAAAGAATGGAGGCAACAGCTTGATAGAACCAACGTTGCTGTGGGCATGGGTAAGAGCATTTTATAGTAATGGAGGCTTCTATGCAAAAAAGGTAGAAAAGAGAACGCTAGATTGCAAAGGTAAATTAACACCTTATAAGAATCAGGCTAGCTGGCTACTAGACGCGGCGTTTCAAAGAGGGTGTCAATAATTATCATCATCAGCAGCAACATTAACCAAGAATGTCACGGAGTTTAGGCTAATGTTCGAGCGCGTGCCACAAGTAAGCCGTGAAAGGAGCGCGAACTCTCAAGCGAAAAAAAAAAAGGGCTTAAGCTGGACCATAGAACTTCCACATTAATTGTTTTTTTTTTCACTTTTCGCGATGCTTTTGTACACATTGAACCAGTGACAATCACGTGATTTTATTTATTTGGCAAACTAAACTACGTTGTGCAAATTGGCATCATTATTTAAGTTGAGCTTGAAGGTGCCACAGCCAACGCTGTAGCCGCGTAATCTCCAAGCTGCCGTGAGAGAGTACGGCCTAATGCGGAATGTATTCGTCGTTATGTATGGAGGCTTGAGTATTTCCTTTTACTGCGGTAAACGATTTTTATTGTGTCTGACGTGCAATGTCTAATAATGTGGGCAATAATGACCTAGTAGAGACTAGTGGTTTGCGCACTTTGTTCCCATCATACACGAACCGCTTCATTTCTTTAAAACGCCCATCAAACGTTGCACGTTATATTCTCAAACCGACGAGCCGACATCGAATTGAAATCTTTGAAGCCAATGGAGATTGCGATGATAACGCAGGTGGCGCTCGACAGGGAGAATCACTGCTCTTATAACAGCGGAAAGACATTAGCACGTGCAGAAGCCATGTGTTTATCGTAAGCTGTCGGTTATTCAAGCCAGTTTATTTACTTGCGCTTCCGCAAGTTTTTTTTTTTCGTATCATCATATTTGCGCAGCATTTGATGCTCTGAACATCAATGTGCGGCAAATAAGAGTCACCATTAGTGCGACCGACTATTCAGCGGGTTGGTATGGATTCAAAATTGTGAACCGGCGCCACGAAGTACAGCGAAATCACTTTGTGTTTCATGTATTCCTCTGTGACTTTGTCTTACTTCGTGTGCCGTTTCATAATTATGAATTAAGAATGAATTTGCGAGTGCCCAATGTCTGCCGTGTGAACACCTAGATGAACTCTTATCTTACGCGCGAATATTTCGGTAGTGTGAACATTTATGGCATGTGAACTCTCATGTTGCTTGAACATTTGTACTGTGATATTGAGCCTGAGTACGCGATTGTTAGTTCAGGCGTTTATTTTTCTAGTTTAGTGATTCTTCACAGCATAACCATAACAGCTGTCATGTAAAACAAAATGAGCAGCCAGAGCCCCCACATAACGCATTCATTGCAAAATAAAATACACGATACCCGGCTTGTAATTCGGAAATGACAGTACTACTAAGAATACAGCGCCAAATACTTCCCTGAACATAAACACTCTCTTGTGGAAACGCCTGTTGGGAGATATATTGGGAGAGTTACGCATAGAGCATCAAAAATTAAATGAAATGTTATTTCCAAAGTAATATACGCTTGAACTATAGCTGTTTGGGAAGTACAACTGGTTAAGGAGTTTTGAAGAAACAATTTCATGAATGGCATGCTGACCTAGAATACGATGGTATAATAAGAAATTGTTCAAGAACTGACCCAGCAGTAATGAAGGTGTATTCGCAGGAATCAAATACTGCCGCCTTCTCCTCTTGTAGACATGTATAATAGATGGCGCAACGGGCACCACGGTCGCGATGCGGCTAACTCATGACCGCAAACGCTCCGTAAAAAAATGTAGCATCGTAGGTATACAGGTATACATCTACTTTGACCGGTGCTCACAGGGCGGAACTGCAGATTTATTGTCATATTAGGCGCCCCTGTGTATGAGTTGTCGATATTTTAATGCCCGATTTGTGGTATGCCTGCTTCCTAGTTAGTAATATTAATAATACTATTACTATGATTATGATTATTATCTTGGGGTTTGCGCACCGAAACCTCAATATGGTTATGAGGCACGCCATAATCCAGAGGATGGCAAATGTGTCTTCAACTATACCAAGCTATCTTCCTTATAAACCCGTGCAAGTTTCCATTGCAGCTGTGAGGGCAGGCGACAGCCGTGTGGATGCCAATTTTTTCTCTTTCCCAACAGCGCTGGGGTCTATTGCGCTTTATCAGGCAGATTTTGCCAATTCATTACTATAATTCTCTTCTTCTTTTAATCTCACAGACATGGGGGTTTGAAGGAATGTGCGAAGACAGGTTCAAGTGACTTGACTTAAAAAGGTCATTCACCACACTATTTTCCCTCTTCCACACTTCTTATGAGTAATCCTCTATTTAATGCTGACACAATATTGAACACTCCTATTGTCTTTGTTCACATCTGGAGCATCAGAACACTTTCTACTCCATTTCTTTAGCCAAGCATATAGCTTCCTGGAGACACTTAGCGTTCTTTGCAAAGAATATGAAAATGAAACAATTGCGCATAGTTATTTTTCACGCGCCTGTCCATTTCTTATTGTTTACTGAAGAAACAGCCGAATAGAGATGGCAAGGATTGATGTATGTACGTAAACAAAGGCGAAAAAAAAAAATCCGGAAGTTTGCACTAGGTTGCGCAAAGCTTGCCAGAGCGAAGCACGGGCCCATCGCCGCTCGCTGAGCAACGTACTTCTCAATTTCTATATATTTTTCTATAGAGATGGGTGGCCTCCTTTTGTTCTCTTTAGTTTTCTCTTTCTTTCTTTCTTTCTTTCTTTCTTTCTTTCTCCCTCTCTTTCTTTTTCTCTATTCTCTCTCTTTTTTTCTTTTTTTTCTTTGTTTATTTGTATTTCTTTCTTTCTCTCTCCCTTTTTTTTCTATTTCATCCTCTTTCTCTCCTTCTTTCCGATCTTTGTCTCACTCTGTGTCTATTTCTCGCTTGCTTCCTCTTTCTTTCTATCTTTCCGTACATTTCTTTGATTCTCTCGCTTTCTTCCCGTTTCTGCATTTCTTTTTCTCAATTTCTTTCTGTCTTATTCTTTATATGATATATGCTTTACTTTCTCGGCTCCTCCTTTCCCTCCTCTTCACCATTTCCTAACCTTTCCTATCCCCTTGCTATGCGATACAAGGCTATGCTATGACCTGCCAGCGTGCCTGGATAGCCGAGTAGTTAAGACGCTAGCCTGAGGGTCGTGGGTACGTGGGTTCGAATCCCGCCGCCTCAAGAGGAACATTTTTCCTTCGCGAAGATTTTCCTCTTTCTTTATATCATTCTTCTTCCTGTATCTCTGTTTCTTTCTCTTTCATCTTAGAATAACTAACAGCGCAACAAACTTGCTCTTTTAGTAAAGAAGAAATGGACACAGCGCTGTACTCACAACTAAATTTAGTTTTGAAAAAGAAAGAACGCATATGGTTAAAAGTGAGTCTTCAAAACACTGCACATGCACCGATGAAGAGTACACAAATGCACAGATGAAGAGTACAATAATCTGTTAGACAAGACATGATGTATGTTGCTTTGCAACACATGTGCTACGTTTTGAAGACTCATTGTTAACTATATATGCTCTTTCTTTTTCAAAACTAAATTTAGTTTATTTTTTGAAATAAACTAAATTTATTTTAGTTTATTTCCGCATAACTTAGATTAATTAGCTTCTTCATTTCACTGTTCCCGTTTAGTAGCCTATACTTCTTGGATGAACCTTGCGTAAAGAAACTTTCGTGTTTTGATCCTGTCATGACAATGCGAGAATTGTTTTGCGAACGTCATTCAACGCACAGCTCAACGCACAGTCAGTCTTGACTCACCCACTCCTCTTCCCTAGTCAACGCTGGCTAAGTCGCGCTCCCTTCCCGCCCCCCCCGTCCCCCACCGCGCACATGGTAAACATACGCCTCTCCTACCACTAACAACCAACGACGACGACGACGGCAACAACAACAACAAGAACAACAACAAAAAAGGCCCGTTTTTCTGGCACAAGTCGTCCTGCCGCTCTCCCCATTTACATTTAAGAGGGCGCGCAGCTCTAATTGGCACTTGCTTTTTCCTTCCAAGTCCAGACGTAGGTGAGCGCCCGCAGCTGGCGCTCAAGTGAGACATCACCTGCCCAGATTTCTAACGACGTTCTCACCATAGTAATTCGCGGAGACAGCGCTGTAGTGCAAGTGACGCTTGCCTGATTGCCCATAGCATCCCTGTGCATACGACGGTTATGCCCGTTACCAGACGTCAAATTATGTCTTGGCTGTGAAGGCCAGTGATTGCGTGCACGCAAGGGGCAATCTATGCTCGCCACAGTCATTTCTATAAGGTGTGTAACCCTGTGAAATGGAACGGTGGATGGTTATTAGCGCCAGTAAGTGACAATTTGTCGCGGGGCAACGCTTCTCATTCACTATCGGTGTCGAAACTCAGGCGATAAAACGGCACGGCCGCAAGATTCCTTTCCATAGCCTGGTGTTCGATTGGGTTTGGTCAAATTGATCCGATTGTTATTGTTCTAACACTGAGATTAGCTATCCCAGGAAGACAAAGCTGACCTACTATATTCTGCGAACTACAAACTAGTTATGGCTCGTATGAGCATTTTAGATAATGTACTCAAGTTACTGAACATTGAACAATTGAGTCATTTTTTGATTATTTTAGCATTCCCCTTTAGGACTACATTTAAGAAGGGTAGTTTACAATACTTGAAAATACATCTAATCCCCTTAGCAAGAAGGCACAATGCCCAGCCATCTGAGCGTTACAGGAACAATCTCTTGGCCGAACACAATCCATACCGTAACGCTGTGTGCACGCTAAACTAGTTTCAGCGCGTGTTAAGCTCTTCCGCCGTGCGTACGCAAGGATTTCTTTCCATGAAATAATTAGGCTACCCCACAGTTCTGCCGTCCAACACCCCCCCCCCCCCCCCCCCCGCCGCACCTTATTCATAACTTTCGCAGTTATTCATAACTTTTCTTTCTTTGTGTTCATTTTCCGACATGCGTGCACAGTCGTGCACTCGACACTTGATTGGGCGTACAGGTATGAAAATCTGCTGCTGCAGTGGCACCTAGCTGCTTCGTGGTGGGAGTGAGATCTCGTACCGAGCGTGGTTTCAACAGATTCCGAGCAAGAATGTCTAACTTTACGAAATAACGACCGAGTCACGTAACCGGCGGATGTACGTCGAGAAAGAGATGACACACAAGTAGCCAAGTAAATACAAAAAGTTTAGCTAAGCTGAGCCTCGGTTTAATTGCTACTCTGCAATGGAAAAACGTAGAGGAGTGAAAAAAAAAACATGGCTGATCCCTTTGTCATAGGAGTCGGTATAACACGAAAGTGAAACGTGTCTTCACAGAGGTAGTTGAGGGTTAATTGTGCATTGTTTCGCCACAAGGGCGAAGGAATGAATGCTACAGCAACAACCTCAAGCAGAAAGGACATACCTCAAGCAGAAAGGAATGAATGTTACAGCAGCGCGCGAACCTCAAGCAGAGAGGTCGTACGAAATTAGCATACACAGGACAGGCCGGACTAACTGTCACAGCTCGACACATAACACGCGCTGCTCAAACGCAAAGAAAGACGCACGACACGAACGCACAAGTATACACAGGACGAGCGCGAACAACTGTCACAGTTGCTACTTCGTGTGTGAGCAGCGCGCTCCTTTCGTAAACGCGGCCGCTGTGAGAGCGAAGTGACCTTTGTGCACTCTTTAACCACTGTAACTTCAAAGCAAGCTTGCGGTGGAAACACATGACGTATAGAGCGCCCCAATCACGATATAAGCGCGCACACACGAGCGACCGCGCCCTGTTGAGACGCGCACACTTCGCAACGAGAGAAGCGACGACATTTAGAGCGCGCCCCTCCGCGCCACCTTCGCACCATCTTGCTAGTAATGACGAAAACGTGCTGGAGTTGCCCAGCTCCGAGGTACCGCCAACGGTATATGGTGTATATAAATAGCTCGCCGTTAGTAAGCTGGAGAACGTACGCCCTGTGACTTAGTGGTTTCGCGCCGCGCGCTGCGGAGCGGGAGGCTGTAGGTTCGACGCCCGGCGACGGAATTTTTTCTTTGCAATCTGTTAGTTTATATTTTACAACGGCATATCCGTGACGGCAATACGTCAGTGGAGCCGTGGTGGACCCCGGCATAAAACACTTTCGTGTTAGGACGAATGGTAAGGCAGAAGTAAGCAGCTTGCAGAGACTAGAAGAAGGAGAATCGATCAAGGTGCCATTTTAACAGCGAAGCTGTTCTTAGTCGAGGCCTTCATGTCCGGGTCCCGTGGTAACGCAGATGGGCATCATAAAGGGGTATTCGCCACAGAAATCGGGTAAATCCCACTACTCACCACCGGTCCACAAAAAAAAAAATCCGGCAGATCCCACGCACTGTGAGAATCGATGTAACGCGAAGCAGCCAGGAAGGAGCAAATCATGCTTTACATAATTTGCATGTCATGTTTTACATGTTAGGGCGTGTTCGTCATACAGTCACGTCACGTAATACCAATTTTGGTGCATATTAACTGGACGCAAGCGCAACATGAGGGTGGCATGTAAATGGCGTTGTAGATGACATGCAAGCCAAGATTTTCATGTTACCACCTGCCACTTATGTTCGTTATACAGTCTTGTCACTCAATACCAAATTTGGTGTACCTCAAGCAAACGAAACGGCCGTGAGCACGCCATGAGCGTGGCATGCAATTCATGTCGTACATGACAACTCATAATTTCCATATTGCCACTTGTCATTTATGTTCGTCGTACAGTCATGTCACACAATACCAAATTTGTTGTATATCAAGCTAACGAAACGGCCGCGAGCGCGCCATGAGCGTGGCATGGAAGTCATGTCGCACATGACAAGTCAAGATTTCCATATTACCACTTGTCATTTATGGTCGTCATACAGTCATATCACTCAATACCAAATTTGGTGTATATCAAGCTAAGGAAACAGCTGCGAGCGCGCCATGAGCGTGGCATGCAAGTCATGTCGCACATGACAAGTCATGATTTCCATATTACCACTTGTCATTTATGTTCGCCACACAGTCACGTCACTCAATACCAAGTTTGGTGTATATCAAGCTAACGAAACGGCCGCGAGCGCGCCATGAGCGTGGCATGTAAATCATGTTGTTCATGACATGAACGTCATTATTTGCATATTACCGCCTGTCATTTATGTTCCCCATACAGTCACGTCACTCAATCCCAAATTTGGTGTATATCAAGCTAACGAAACGGCCGCGAGCGCGCCATCAGCGTGACATGTAAATCATCGTTTTCATGACAAGTTAATCCTGATTTTCATGATATGACCAGCCATTTATGTTCGTCATACAGTCATGTTATGCCATACCAAATTTGGTGTAAATGCCGTTAACGATACGGCCAGGAGAGCACAAAGACGTAGGCGGCTAGATAGATAGCTAGATAGATAGATAGATACGCTCAAAGTCGCCGAAGTTCGCTAAGAAATGCTTCGCATTTAATAAAGGCAACAGTTAGCCCGACCATCGGTTATGGGACCACAGAAATCCTTGCGGACTATAAGAAAATTACCATCATTCAAACGCGTATGGGCCAAAGAAATTGAGTGAATCCCACTAAACACAACGTCCGCTGAAAAGGAACAGTTATCCCGTTATTATAGTCGCATCACTGTGACGTGATACTTTGTGGTTATAAAGGATGGTTGCTATACTGCCACCTGAAAGCTTAACAAAGAGTGTTTAATGAAGAGCAGTGATACAAAATATCAGAAAGACTTGCAAAACATGGAAATGCGTTAGCCTGATGAAGGAAAGGCCACCAGCTTCGCCATTTCATCAGTGCCGGCGAAGCGGAACTGGTTGAATTTTTAGATGCGAAGCATCTTATGCTCGGGGCTATGTCCGTCCCGCGTCCGTCCCGCGTCCCTCCCGCGTCCTGCGTCCCGCGTCCGGCCACTTTCATGAAGTAGGGAAGCACCCATTATGCGAACGAGAACACTGTAGTAATATGAAGGCCGTCAACCACTACCACAGTCATCAGAGTCATGGCCGAGAGCACAGAGAGGCTGCTTAGCAATGGGCAGGTGGTGTCTGTCGCCCAGGTTGACCCCATTCCTTGATCTTGCTTGCATGTGTTTGGAGGGGGCTTGGTCCGTCCCTCCTTCCCGCGTCCAACACCACGACAGCGCATGCGCGTCCCCTCCCCCCTCTCTCTCCTCTCCTACGCTCACCCCCCTTTCTCTCCTCTAGGGAATCCTCTACTCTACGGAGCAACCCCCGCGTCCCACACCCCCCACAGCGCATGCGCGTCCCCTCCCCCTATCCTCTCCTACGCTCACCCCCTTTCTCTACTCTAGAAATCATCTACTCTGCGGAGCGGCGCCCGCGTCCCACATCCCCACAGCGCATGCGCGTCCTGTCCCCCCCTCTCTCCTCTAGGAATCTTCTACTCTACGGAGCGGCTGCGGCGTCCCACATCCCGACAGCGAATGCGCGTCCTCTCCCCCCTCTCTCCTCTAGGAATCCTCTACGGAGCGGCGCGCACGACAGGTGGTGCGACAGCTGGATACCCCGCTGGGGGGCTCCGCGGCATGAAAATGACGGAGCGCGCGCGCCTCATTCTCTCTCCTGTGCAGCGCCGCGATGAGCGCCCGGACCGCTGCCGTGAAACGAGAGCGGCGACGTTCCTCCCGCTCAAGCTAATTATCTCCCCGCTGCTTCGCATCCACACATGGTTCCCTTTAGCGGGAGATGGGGAAGTTTTTTTTCCTTCATTGCGGTCACAGGAGGCGGACGGAAAAATAACTCGTCATCACTGGGCTCCGAACCTACAACACAACGTGGATGGAAGTGGTAGCACTGCATGGATGACAGTAGTTTTCGGGAGAGAGGTCATGTCGATGTACAAAAGGGACGATCCCGGGTGACGTTTTTTCATATGGTGTTCACAAAGTTATCAAAATAGATTTATTTTTTTTTTTTTACTGACGCTCAGTCAGCGTTCGTAGTATGGAATATCTTTAGGTAAAGTTGGAGCGCTTTGCGGCGTTTCGACCGTGCGGGGACGTGAACACAATTTTGCGCTCGCCGGAAAAAAAAATGTAATTCCGTACTTGTTTGTCGTAGTAGAGCAGGCTTTTAGAAATTGTAAAGAAAATCTTGTGCTGGTATGCCTCACGTCTCACAGAACTTTGGGTATAGTGATTAACTAGACGGAAAAAAAAAAGTTATTCGCATACCCGCCTATATGTTTGACAAAGTCACTTCGAGTTGTGGAGCAAGCACATGACTCCGCCTGTAATATACAGAGCTGTATTGCTTCCCTCTGCCCGCCGAACATATACCTCTAATGTACAGTTGCGCTCAATATGACTTGCAACACGGGAGCACGTGGCCTCACGGGTTCAAAGGTTGCGCATGGCGTGAACTTCTTTTAACACGAAAGTGTTTTATGCTGGTGTTCACCAAGACTTCAGTGACGTATTTCCGTCACGGGAATGACGTCGCAAAAGTATACATGATCAGAAGACAAAGAAAAACGTTCTGTCAACGGGAGTCGAACCTTTGATCTTTTGGTCCCGGACAAGCGATGCTGGGCACGCTATCCACTACGCCACGGTCACTTTTACAGCGAAAGCTGTTATAAGATCACAACAAGGGCAGTTTTTGCGCCGTAGTTGTCCGCCGCCGCCACCGCCGGTGTCCGTAACCACTATCGCTCGAAATAGGAAACAAACTAAACAAATAAAAAATACCTGGGACAGAATGGGAATCGATCCCGGGCCCTCTGCGTGGCAGCCCGGCACTCTACCACTGAGCTATGCCGGTGCTTGAAACTGCGTTGCAAACTGACCCAATGCAGGCTTCATGTCGGTTAAGGAATCGCGTTGACATGTGTAATAAAGTATTTAGTACAGTAAAGTTACAACTAGGCGTCACACAATGCGAATTGCGTAACGAGTGGGTCGTTCAATCCTCCGACCTATTACAAAAGCCTCAGGCAAAATTCTTCATCGTCGTCAGCCACAGCATCAACAAGTGCACATAATGCGTTGCAAGTGTGTAGCGGGTACAGCGTTTTTCCGAAGAATGACGAATAATAGCACAGTGGACCCTTCCCCACTACACAAAAATTATGATGATTTATGGCATAGTGGGTACCATGCAAGTGAGCTTGTAGTTGCCCCAAGAGTGTTTAAAAAAGGATCTTTCTACTCCCCTTTCCCTTTTCCCCCAGTGTAGGGTAGCCAACCGGACTGCTGCCTGGTTAACCTCCCTGCCTTCTCCCTTTTGTATTCCTTCCTCTATAAAGGCCGCTCTTCCAGCTTTCGCTGTGACTGTGCTGCGCGTTCAGCGCAGGGCTGGTGGTTTTTTTTCTTTGCAGGCTGTAAAAACGAGCCTTTTATATCTACCACTGTCCTCTCGCAGTGCTCTTGCTTAAGTGAAGTAATGCATTATGACCGTGCAATCCACGATTAGTTCCTTCAAAGCGTCGTTTCTAAGCGTTCGTCTCATTCGGCGCGTTTCGAATAGGAAAAGTGCAATTTTGTCGACGCATTAACACATTGCCAGGTGGCGACGTTACCCCCAGCGTCGGCCTCGCTCATAGCATCCATCCGTACCGAAAAAAGCTCTGCGACGCGCGAGTGCTTCGCGTGGCCGTAACTCCGCGTTCCCAACTAACGCTCGCCCCGCGAAAAATCGCAGCCGGCCAACGGGGAAGACACGATGCGCGCTGCAGTTGCCTCTGGTTGGGCAGTGTTGTTCTCTAGCCACCATATCTCGGTGTCACACCGCTTGCTCCGATTCCGCTCTCACCCTACAGCTACCACAAGCATCTATGACCACCAGGGTTTGTTTAGTCATTGATCATGGACGTTAGTCGTCGTGGTACAGATGTACCACCAAGCGTCAACGAGGATGCATCCACGTCAAACGGTGCTATAACTGTCAAACACCAATAGACATTGTGCAAGCTCTCTTATATGAATGTACCGAAAACATTACTTTCGTGTTATACCGATTCATATGACGGAGGGATCAACCATGTTTTTTTTTCAACAACTGAATATTATTTTCTTATTTGGGATCATATCCCAAATGAGAGAAACGCGTTTAGTAATGGAAATAAGGGCTAGTGGAAGGCATGCGCAATCTTTGAACTAGTGCGGCCACGCGCTCCCGAGTTGCAAGTCGTATTGAGCACGACTGTACAGTCATTATTTCTGTTCCTTTCCATTTGTGCAAGAATACGTACGTATATAGTTCGAAAAATGAAATAACTGGTAAGAACAACAAATGGTATACAAGAAATTATACACTATAGTTACTTGATATGGTGATTCAGATGAATTAGGAAGTTTAGGGCACCCTTGTGAACCGGTGGAATAGATGAGAGACCCCTTGCAGTGAGAGGAAAAAAAGGGATGGGAGGCGTCCAACATAGCATGCAGCGTGAAGTATGAAGCTTTTATTAAAGTGGGTCGCCGTGGACTCACTTGGGTTCCGCGGACCCCCCATTTGAGAACCAAGGGCCCTAATTAATGACTATAAGTACTTGTGCAAGCAACTTTTTTCGTCAGAGCAGCAAAACATGACCAATTTCGGCGCGTTGCCTTCAGCGATATGGTTCGACTAATGTTAGGCACTTAAGATCTCCCACACCTGACTTGTTTGAATTATCGACTATCAGAACACTAAAGTGGGTCAGAAAGGATCCGTTACTTTGCTGCTTATGTATGCTTACTTGTTTATTTAATGCTGTCGACACAACTTTAATGAACTGTTTATAGTTGTCATTATGGGTTCCTTTTACAGTATTGAGTCGTTAATACGCATACCTCATAGTCACGATACACGTAAATGTGTAGAAAACTATCGGCACGGACTCTATCCGCGGTGTGACCACACTGTATGTACTGGAATACTTCCTTAGACTCCGCTCATCCTTTGTACGCCACATATTGTATATGAACATAGTGCTTCTTATTATATTTCTGTTTTATTATTCTTTTATTCGTTGTAGTTTTTTCTTATTTCTGTGTCATGTTGATGGGATAGCCGGCTCTTACGTAGCCAACCTTCCCATGTTTTTTTCCTTCATATATAATTAAGAAAGGAACAAAGCTGGCTAGGTATAATACAAATGAAAACAAAGCAACCGTCAAGACGGATACCAATTTACTGAACAAACAAATGAACGAGACGTATTCATGAAGATCGCGTCAGTCTCTGTGCGTTCATTCTCCTGGTATAGTCTTGATATCCGATCGCGACTACGATCGCGAAAATGATGCCGATAAGAATGATGAAACTGGCGTCCTTTTTGAAACGAGTGACGACAACTAATTACCTGGCTTGGCTCATCTCATCGGGATCTTTTACATCTGTCGCAGTCATTAAGCGCTTCTTCACTCAACGTTTCTCTTTCCATATTATACTGCACGCTACGCCTGTGTTTTTTTTTGTTTTTTTTTTATCGGATTTCACTCATTTAGACTGCTCACCGTCTCATGCTCCTGTGGGCTCGAAGTTACAGTGCCTCTGAAAGGCGTAGACTTCTACAGCCAAGCTGTTCAGTTCACCTCCAGCCCCCGTATACGCCCCATGCCTGTGTTTGGGGGGTCCTCTGGGAGGCTCGCACCCGTATCAGACTTGAGTGTACATGGCGCGTCTACAGGAATTCAAGAGATCGGTAGCGATGTGAATAGCGATGAGTGGCTAATCGATTAATTGATAAAAATTGTTCCTCAAAACTATTAATCGTTATCGATGTCCACAATTTCACTCAGTCGTCTGAATTTATTTAAACGACATAGAATAATTAACCGATTTACGGACAGTGACAAAAGGGAGGCGAATCGGGTGTTGTGCTTGACGGTAACCCATACAATTCGACATCGACGGCAGCCGGCTCGCGAAATGGCTACGCCATACCCGAGTGCAAGTTATCGTTTTTTTTTTCGCAGAGTGCCTTGGTGAGGGAAAGCTCTTTCAAGTCTCTCTGCCTCGTAAGACAGGCCCAACAGACGAACACCTGCGACACAGCGTGTTGGCCGAGTGTGTTTGTCCGTCTGCGCTGCGTAGCTTTGCCTGCACTGGATGCACTTTGCGACGTGGGGATCAAATATATGGCCGACACCCCCTTTTCGGGAAGGCTTGAATCATGCTGTGCGATGCTTCCTCCCAATTTTTCCTTCCTCTCTAGTTCTCACCATTTCACAGATCCTGTTAAACGTATTTGTCGTCAGAAATAGGAATACATTCTTCGTGTTGGCTGGTAGCATTGGAGGGAGGGGAGGAGGAAGAAGAAGAAAAGGCAGGTAGTTCAACCAGACGCGCGTCCGGTTTGCTATCCTACGCTGGGGGGAAGGGGCGATTAAGGGATGAAAAGATAGAGAGATAGAAAGAAAGGAACACACAAAAAGGTAAAAAAAATTACACCATCTTCCGCTAAAGGGAACCATGTGTAGATGTGAAGCAGCGGGCGCTAACGCTTACACTGGCGGCGGTGTTGACGCTGGCGCTCATCGCAGCGTTGCGCAGGAGAGAAAACTGGGGAGGCGCAAAGCACGCAGTGATGGAGCGGTGTTTCCTACTGGAACATGCCAATCGCTGCTAATGGGCAATGAGCGACAGAAGACTCCGACTGCACACAGAGACCCGCCGTCCGCTTTTAGTTAACGCGCACGCTGCGAATTTTTTTATTCTTCAACAACGCACAGGAGAAATCTCCCACCGGCACCACCTTGCAGGTCAATATCCAGTGCCATATATACGGGGTGGCCAGTGAACGGTTGTGCAGCGCGAGCAGTCGGTTTTTTCAACCAAGAAATTCGCTAGCAGACGCTGCGTGCGTCGGCGTCGCGAGGCGAGAGAGAGGGGGGAGCGTAGGAGAGGAGAGAGGGGGGGACGCGCATGCGCAGTGGGAGTGTGGACGCCGCGGGCAGGGATGCCTAGAGGAGAGAGGGGGGAGCGTAGGAGATGAGAGAGAGGGGGGGACGCGCATGCGCAGTGGGAGTGTGGACGCCGCGGGCAGGGATGCCTAGAGTAGAGAGGGGGAGCGCAGGAGGGGAGAGAGGAGGGGAGGCGCATGCGCAGTGAGGGTGTGGTTGCCGCGCAGAGGGATGCGTAGAGGAGAGAGGGGGAGTGGAGGTTTCTTATTTTTATTTTTTTTTGAAAGGGTTTGCGCATGCGCAGTAAGGGAGGCCACGCGGCACAACACCACCACCACCACCGGATTAAGCTTCGCCATAAGATGCTTCACATCTAAAAGACAAGTCAATCCTCAGAGTGCTTCGATCCCTGTTAGGCACACTTCGCGTGTTCGTCGGCAGGCTGAAGTCACCATAAGCTGAGTCCGTACAACAGGTACTGGATGTTCTATGTCCAGTGCTTGCAAGCCTTCAGTAGGCACTATGACTGGACGGCTTACAGAGGAACGTGATACGCCTGGTGGCATTGCCTTCCTGAGTAATTAAGGGCATGAATTCGATAACCCAAAGAACTTTCTCATTTGACTCTGTATTGGGCCCTTTAACCTGCCTCACGCTACAGAGGCGTGCGATGAAACTTTTGTTCACGTATTTGGACAGTATCGGTCAGCTCGAGAAACTTTAGCTCTACCTTGAAACCACGCAATAAGACTCTATCAACGCACGCTCCCGCCTAATAGACAAAAGAACGAGCCTGCTTTTTTTCTTATTTTTTATTCTATTTTAACATTTTTTATCCTTTCCCCTCCCTCTCTCTCTCCCTACTTTCAGTCCCCCATCCCCTTCCCCACGCAGAGTAGCAAGTCAGCGATTTGCATATGCCGGCTAAATTCTCTGCTTTTCAATAAAGAGTTCTCTCTCTCTAAGGGCATGAATAGCAAAGGATGATTACTGAATTAGAAAGGCCTGGTAAAATTAACAGTCGGAAAATGAACACGGAGAATACTCAAGCAATGTTTAACAGTCTCGGAAGAAAGTCCGAAAGGACAGTTCGGCAAGGCAATCCTACTCCTCAAGTATTAGGCAAAAGCGGCCAGAGTTGTCAAATTACTCCTAAAAAAGTAATTAAGTAACATAACAAATTACATCTGGCCGAAAGTAATGACTTTACATTGCTTTTAATTTTGCAAAGTAATGAAATTACTTTGAAAATACTTTAACAAAAGTTTATTTTTCTTTCATGCACTAACTCATGTGGGCTTTATTTATACTAAGGAGTTTTGAGGCCGTGGCCTTCCAGCAACGCTATTCTAGGCTACGAGGCTTTTTTGTGGGCTTGCCTCGTTTCCGCGCTTGAGTTTTGGCACTCAGATTTACTTGTATTTATTATTTTAACATCCGGAGTTGTTTAAGCTTTTCGTTCTGCGTGCGGCGCCCGAAAAAAAAAAAAAGCGTAGCTTGCATTGCCTTCGCAATCCTAAAGAGAAGCGGAGCTGATGGGCACCTATGTAATCCTGTCTTTTCCTGTTTTGCTAAGTTCTGAAATTTTCTCTGTCTTTCTTCGTCTATTTTTACTTCATATCTCGGCTCTGTGTTTTTCTATATATTTTTTTGTTCTGTGTTTATGTCTATTTTTTTATTACTCTCTCTCAATTCCTTCTCTTGCTTGCTCTTTCTATCATTCTCCCTCGTTCATACCTTTTCTTCTTTCTCTCTCTATTTCTCGCTTGCTTCCTTCTTTTTTATATCCTTTTTCTCTTTCTATCTCTAATTATACAAGTACATTTCGTTATCTCTCTTGATTATCTCTGTCTCTTTCTTTCTCTTTCTTCATTTCTTTCTCAATCTCTTTATGCTACGCTTTACTCACTACCCTCTTCCTCACCATCACATCTTTGCTCCTAACCCTCACTCCCCTTTCCCAACCCCTTGCGACACTATACTATACAAGGTTATGATATATCCTCTGCTGCGTGCCTGGACAGCAGCGGGGTTGGGACGCTTGCCTTCTGATCGAGGGTACGCGGTTTCGAATCCAGCCTCGTGAAGTCTATTTCTTTTCCGCGAAGAATTTCTCCCTTTCTCAACCTTTATATCTCTTTCTTTCTCTCTTTCTCTCTGCTTTCGTTCTCTCACCCAACGCCTCCGAGGCGCTGTCTCACCCATCAGGGTTATTATAACAGGCCACGCCGGAGGAATCGGCGCACGTGTTCTGGGAGCGAAGCAGAAGAAGACGAAGATGTAGAAAATGATGTAGAGAGCGCGTGCCGGTTCATGATGACGATCATTTCTGTTTCACACAGACGAATTACGCCGATCTTCAGCAGCTTCACTGTTAAAACTCAGCGGGTATGTGCCACTGAAATTGGACATGTGCCAAGCATCTCCAAGCGCAACTCATCGATGCCTAGTGATAGCCAGTCGATCATTACTCAAAAGCTTATCGATAATCGATCAAAAACAAAAAAAAATGTTGAAAATGCCTGGATGTGCTTAGCATGGCCGAAATATATGGCCAAAGCACCGTGATAACAAATCGGTAGCTAATAAATCGCTAATCGATAACCGATCAAGAACCTATACATTATGGAAAATAATTCGATAAGCTTCACCTAATCCGAAAAAGTACAGATAAAGAAATAGACAGAAAAAAGAGAAAGAAAAAAGAGAGAGCAAACGTAGCCGTGTATTGTATAGTATATAGCATGGGGTGGGAAGGGAAGTGTTGGTGAGGTGGTGGGAAAGAAGGGGAGAGGGTAAAGAATCGCATAGCCATGTATAATATAGCAGCTGGTGGGAAAGCATAGCGAGGGTGAGGAGAAGGGAAAGCCGGTTGGTAATGACCATCGGCTCCACTGTTTCCTAGGTCTTCGCACCACTAGTGCGTAGCTGCCCCATTTTTTTTTTCATTTTTATTTTGTAAGCTTTGTGATGCCTAAGGGAAGCCGGATGCGCAATTTTCTCAAAATTACTCTGGTCAAGTAATTCATTGCATTACTAAATTACGCGACCACAAAAGCAATTCCTTACATTGCTGATTACAGCAATAAGTAATTTAATTACTATATTTATTTAATGCGATTTCATTTACTGCCCACTCTGAAAGTGGCGCAACGTTCTTCCGCAGAAAAGGTGAAGAGTCCAAAGTTGAACAGGCGTTCTTTCAAGGGCGGGCACGTCGCGACCGCAGTCAAGGATGCCTTGGCCTCCTTGCGTGTCATACCTAAATGGGGAATGGGAAGCGACGTCAACGAACTCGCCGTCAAAAGTGACGTCAGCGCTTCTATAATCGTTGGGTGGCACTCCGCGTCGCGGATACATTCGAAGTGCCTCAATTTCCGCAGTGTCGGGACGATCGCGCAGAAATTCCTAATGGTATCGAAGTCGCGTATCTACGATCTACGCAGCTTCAGGGTATCGACGAACTCGTTGCCATGAAGGACGTCGCACAAAGGGACATGCTCATACAAGTTGAGCCTTCCCATGGCGATGTCGACGTGCGTCACGCAGCACTGCGCCTTGACGAGGCGGTGGAGCAGGGTGGCTACCTGGTGCAGCATGTCGAGCGAGTGGTCCGTGATGTAAGGGTCTTCGCCGCTCGCCACTGTCACTCGGGCACGCACCTGTCGGCTTTGCCTGAGTTCCATCTTGGCCTGGGAAAGCGCCTCGTTCCACACCGACAGCTGCCGAATGATCTCAAAAGCCACATGCTCGTACAGGTTGAGCCTTCCCATGGCGATGTCGACGTGCGTCACGCAGCACTGCGTCTTGACGAGGCGGTGGAGCAGGGTGGCTACCTGGTGCAGCGTGTCGAGCGAGTGGTCCGTGATGTAAGGGTCTTCGCCGCTCGCCACTGTCACTCGGGCACGCACCTGTCGGCTTTGCCTGAGTTCCATCTTGGCCTGGGAAATCGAATCGTTCCACACCGACAGCTGCCGACTGATCTGAAAAGCCACATGCTCGTACAGGTTGAGCCTTCCCATGGCGATGTCGACGTGCGTCACGCAGCACTGCGTCTTGACGAGGCGGTGGAGCAGGGTGGCTACCTGGTGCAGCATGTCGAGCGAGTGGTCCGTGATATAAGGATCTTCGCCGCTCGCTACTGTCACTCGGGCACGCACCTGTCGGCTTTGTCTGAGTTCCATCTTGGCCTGGGAAAGCGCCTCGTTCCACACCGACAGCTGCCGAATGATCTCAAAAGCCACATGCTCGTACAGGTTGAGCCTTCCCATGGCGATGTCGACGTGCGTCACGCAGCACTGCGTCTTGACGAGGCGGTGGAGCAGGGTGGCTACCTGGTGCAGCATGTCGAGCGAGTGGTCCGTGATATAAGGATCTTCGCCGCTCGCTACTGTCACTCGGGCACGCACCTGTCGGCTTTGCCTGAGTTCCATCTTGGCCTTGGGAAAGCGCCTCGTTCCACACCGACAGCTGCCGAATGATCTCAAAAGCCACATGCTCGTACAGATTGAGCCTTCCCATGGCGATGTCGACGTGCGTCACGCAGCACTGCGTCTTGACGAGCCGGTGGAGCAGGGTGGCTACCTGGTGCAGCATGTCGAGCGAGTGGTCCGTGATATAAGGATCTTCGCCGCTCGCTACTGTCACTCGGGCACGCACCTGTCGGCTTTGCTTGAGTTCCATCTTGGCCTGGGAAAGCGCCTCGTTCCTCACCGACAGCTGCCGAATGATCTGACTCGCTCGCTTCTCGGTAGCGGTACAAGGTGACGCGGGGTCAGTCGTTTCGCCCGCGAAGATGCCCGTGATTCCATCGTGGTCCGCTAAGCTAACGCCATGTTCGTTCAACAAGTCTGGATGACTCGTCGTCGTTGAGAGCTCTCTATGGGTGTGGTCACGTGGCATTATACCTAGAAAAGATGGAAGGGAAATCGTTTACACAGGCGTCGCACGTGAACCTATTTGCACACAATATCTAAACCAGTGGTTCCCGGCCATGCATGTTTTGGGGACCCTTTGTTGTCCAGTGAAAGTGATGGGGCAGCCCTTGCAGGGAGGGAGAAGGAAGAGGGGGGGAGTCATAAATAAATAAAAGGTGCAATAGGGGCCTTTTGTTTCTCCCTGGCAAAGGAAGGTCAAAATAAAGTGGCACGCCAATTCGATCTCGAAATCTTTTCAATAAGTTGTGCGGTCTGCAGCCCGTGTACTTGTTGCTAGCTACGGTTGGTCTTCAAACATGCAAGCCTAGAAAAAGTGCGCTCGCGCGTAGATGTCGTGGAAAATTGGACGAAAAGTGCCAGAACTTTCTGATGGAGAAGGGAAAATATAAATCAGCTCCGCCACAATCCGTAAATGTTATGCGTCAAGCGTACCAAAAATCGGAGGGCGCCGCTGTCAAAGGACATAGCATGCATCACACACACACACACACACACACACACACACACACACACACACACACACACACACACACACACACACACACACACACACACACACACACACACACACACACACACACACACACACACACACACACACACACACACACACACACACACACACACACACACACACACACACACACGCACGCGCACGCACACACACACACACACACACACACGCACGCACACGCACACGCACACACACAAACACACGCACGCACGCACGCACGCACGCACACACACACACACACACACACACACACACACACACACACACACACACACACACACACACACACACACACACACACACGCACGCACGCACGCACGCACACACACAAAACGCGTTCTTAACTGGGTAGCTGCTCACGCAGGCCGCGAAGTGTCGATCCTTTCACTATATTATCATCATTAACAGGTATATGCCACAGAATTTGGCCATATTCCTCTACTCAAAGCTACGCCGTCGCCGGTAATAACCCTCCTGGGTGAGGAAACGAGTACAGAGAGGGAAAGAAAAAAAAGAGAGAAACAAAGAGAGAAACGGAAAGAAAGATAAACCCCCCGTATTCACAAACGCTCCTCGACTCGAATTTCGTCCTTCACTTGACAGAGTTGAGCGCTGCGCCGCTGCTCCACTGAAAATGACGCTGCGTTTCTCAAGAATCACTGCAGATTATCTGATATGCCGTTACTTGCTCTGCCTAGAGACGGCGCTCCCATCGACTTTCTCAAGTCAAGGTGAAGCGTTGAGTGAAGGGACGTTCTAGAATACGGGGGAAAGACAAAGAGCACGCGAAAAATTGTTGCCATAAAAATTCTTCACGAGGCGGTATTCGAATCCGCGTACCCTCGATCCGAAGGCCAGCGTCCTAACCACTCGGCTATCCAGGCACGCTAGTGGAGGAGAGCATAGTGTTGTATAGAATAGTGTAGCAAGTAAGTGGGAAAGGGAAGACAGCGTGAGAAGGAGAGATGTGATGGTTAGGAGGAGCGAAAGGAGGAAGGGAGAGAGAGTAACGCGTAGCACAGAAAGGTTGAGAAAAAAGGCAGAAAAAGCAAGAGAGGCAGAGAGAACACAACGAAAGCGAGATAAAGAAGTTGTATGCGAGAAAAAAAAAAAAACGGCAGATCCCACGCACTGTGGGAATCGATGTAATGCGAAGCAGCCATCAACGGGCTAATCATGCTGTGCATAGTATGCATATCATGATTTACATGTTAGGATCCCTCATGTATGTTCTTCATACAGTCAGGTCGCGCAATACCAATTTTGGTGTATATCAACTAGCGAACTGGAAACCAGCGCACCATGAGCGTGGCATGTAAATGGCATTGTAGATGACATGCATGTCAATATTTTCATCTTACCACCTGCCACTTATGTTAATTATACAGTCACGTCCCGCAATACGAATTTTGGTGTATATCAAGCTAGCGAAACGGCCGCGAGCCCGCCATGAGCGTGGCATGCAAGTCATGTTGCACATGACATGTCATGATTTCCATATTACCACTTGTCATTTAGGTTCGTCATACAGTCCAGTCACGCAATACCAAATTTGGTGTATATCAAGCGAGCGAAACGGCCGTCAGCGCATCATGAGCGTGGCATGTAAATCATGTTGTACATTACATGCATGTCATTATTATCATATTACCACCTGTCGTTTATGTTGGTAATGCACAAATGTCTCATCGTACCAATTTTTGGGTATATCAAGTTAAGAAAACGGCCTTAGGAGCACTACGGCTATGGCGTGTAAATCATGCTTTTCATGACTAGTTAATCATGATTTTCATGATATGACCAGTCAATCATGTTCTTCATACAGTTGTGTTATGTCATACCAATTTTGGTATAAATCCCATTAACGATACGGCCAGGAGAGCCCAAAGTCGTAGGCGGATAGATAGATAGATAGATAGATAGATAGATAGATAGATAGATAGATAGATAGATAGATAGATAGATAGATAGATAGATAGATAGATAGATAGATAGATAGATAGATAGATAGATAGATAGATAGATAGATAGATAGATAGATAGATAGATAGATAGATAGATACGCTCAAACTCGCCGAAGTTCGCTAAGAAATGCTTCGCATTTAAAATATAGGAAGAAAAAGGAAGCAAGCAGCCAAGCACACTGACGGAGACATCGCGCACAACCTCCGCTTTATAGTGCATTGCCTGGCTGCGTACGATCTTGTCCCGAGAGTCATGGGGCGTCGTAAGAATGTGCGTACTCCCGAGGACAAAGTCGCGAATCTCGGAGCTAGACGTGTCAGTCAACGGGAACGAAGAGCAGGAGCAGCGACAGGCCCGTGCTTCGCTGTGTGAAGCTTTGCGCGACTTAGGGCAAACATTAATGTTTTTTTTAAAGATAAATTTCGCGAACCCCAAAAATTGGCTTCGCAGACCCCCTGCGGTCAGCATACCCCCATATGGGAAACCTCTGATCTAAGGTATACTAGCGGTTTCTTTTCGCGCGGCACATTCAGCGGCTTGTCTGCAATGATCTTCACGATGTATACTTATCTGTACCCACGTTCCATTGAACGACGACTCTAGGACATTCTTTCAACGCTGCTAAAACATGTCGACAGCCTCAATGTTCTCGCTTACTGGCACGCCGTCACTCGCGGTTGAAGAGTTTAGTCAGGCAGACCATTGCAACAGTTGTTAATCACTGAATAAATGCCAAACGCATCTGAAAGCAGCTGGTTGTTCGCTTACCACGAAATATACCTTACAACCAGTCGAGCAAACAGCCCTGCTGGAATTTGGGGGATCACAGCGGCCATAATCAGGTGCCGTTACGTTAACCATCACATCATGCAAGGATATGCACTGGCACTGACTACATGTCATGATCATCACATTGCCAGGCTACTGGGAAAGCAGACGCAGCTGCTGCTTACCAAAGATGTGAAGGCTGCCTAGCGTTGATTGTGGTCCCCGTTGATTCGTCTTGCGCTGCTTGCTAGCTTGGACCTTGATGATGATGATGATGATGATGGCCTGTATGTATGGCTCACACCCACTCTGGGGGGATTGGCCAAGAAACGAATATTTTACAGACAAAAGTGATCTCACATGGATTGTATTACTAAAGAATTATACAATTGTTGGAATTAATTAATGATGCCAATTTAGTGATTTGATGTCAAAATCGCCCTGATTCAATTAAAAATTTCTCTACAGCGGAACAGAGATCCCGGTGACAATGACCTAATGAGGAGGCTCCCAACGAAAGAATATTAGAGATGATGAAATCCAATCTAATTCGATTAAAAGCGACTTTGATCGTACTTCTACTTCTTCTTCTCGCAAAGCACCGCGAACGTGGCCGGATGAATACATCTGTCACAAAGGAATTTTGCCGATGATGATGGATACGTTCGTGTGGCTAAATGGGTAACCACACGGAAGATAAATCTGTCTCCACGCGGTAAAAAAACTGCGGCCATTTCGCACTTAGTCGCTCAAAGCTTGGCACAGCGAAGCACGAAACCATCGCCGTTTGAACTCCCGTCGACAGACACGTCTATAGCTTCGAGATGCGCGGCTTCCTCCTCGGGAGTACGCACTTTTTTAGGACGCTCCATGACTCTGTGGACACGATCGACTGCCGCCAGGCTATGCACTATAGAGCGGAGGTTACGCGCGATGTCCCCGTCGGTGGGCGTAGCTTAGCTACTGCACATGCGTGGCTTGGCAAGTTGGTGCTCTACCTGGTCGCGATACGACGTGATGCTTCCTTCCTCTTTTTTTCTATCTTTTTTTTCTCTCTCTACTTCTTTTTCATTCCTTCGTCGATGTTCTCTCTCTTTTTGTTTCTGGATTTCTTATTCTCTATTTCTCATTCTTTCTGTTCTCCACTTTACTCGCTCCCCTCCTCCTTTTCCTCCTCCTCACCACCACATTTCGCCTCCTAATTCACACTTCCCTTTTCCACTCTCTTACACTATATTATACAATGCTATGATACTCTCTGCTATTGCGCCTGGGTAGCCGAGTGGTTAGGGCGCTCGGCTTCGGATCGGGAAGGTACTTAGGAGCACAAAAACAGACAATTAAGCTACACGAGAAGGACTAAACAGGACGAGTGCTCACTTTAAACTAAAGTTTCTTCATAGAAGATGGCCAAGTTTTATCATACACCAAAAGGCAACAGAAACAGAGAAACGCATGCGTGAAACCACAATCTTACAACTGAAGAACAGCTATCACCTCAAAGTTAAAAATGATAACAAAATACAAAAAACCAAACAACTACCTCCAGCGCATGAGGTTCACAAAACAGAGAAAAAACAACTGTGGTGAAAACGACCCTGGTCGTGCCAAGCGTGCCTTAACTTTAAGGTGATCGCTGTTCTTCAGTTGTTAGATTGTGGTTTCACGCATGCGTTTTCCTGTTTCTGTTGCCTTTTGGTGTCTGATAAAACCTGGCCATCTTCGGTGAATAAACTCTAGTTTGAAGTGAGCGCCTGTCCTGTTTAGTCCTTATGGTGTAGCTTGTCTGTTTTTGCGCTCCTAAGCACCTTCATGGATCAGTACAAACTCGCCCAAATATCTGTGCGTCTAAATTCGGATCGAGGGTACGCGGGTTCGAATCGCGCCTCATGAAAATAACTTTTATGGGCAAGAATTTTTCTCTTGCTCTTTCTTTATACGTATCTCTCGGTCCGTCTATCAGTTTGTTTGTTTCTTTCTTTCTTCCTCTCTCTTTCTCTGTACTCTTTCTCAGGGTTATTGCAGGCCACGCCGTTGCGGTGAGTAGTGGGATTAGCCCAAATTCTGCGGCAGATACCAGTTCATGATGATGATAGCCTTCGGACACGGCCACACATTTTACGCCGATGTAGAAGAACTTCACTGTTAAACTCCCCATGTGACCGCTACGCCACGCCGTCGTCGGGTCGCAAGAGTGGTTGTGGTAAGAAACACTGCAAGCCGTACGTAAAATTTGCCGCCGGTGTTGTATATGATATTCCGATATCCTTGCGGCAAGACGTATGTCGGGCAAATGGGAAGATGCGGTAATGAGCGTGTGTGGGAACACTGAAATAAAAGGTAAGATGGAGCCCACTTGCCTGCGCACTGCAGTTTACATGAGTGTGAGCCAAGACTCCATGGGTAAGATTCGGATCCCTGGTAAAGACGTTGACTCCAGGCTTGTGAATTGTGGGAGACATTTATGGGGTCTCGATTGAGAGAGCGCCGCTCTCAGAACACACGGACGCACTAGAGGCGGTCGGGCAAACCAAACAAAACACGTGTACATTTATTCACTTGCTTTAACAACGGCGATATCGCCAGCCGTATAAAATACATCAGTAGTGACACGCTAAAACAACATTATACAATATCCCA
Organism: Rhipicephalus appendiculatus; assembly: GCA_030522465.1. Taxonomy (NCBI): domain Eukaryota; kingdom Metazoa; phylum Arthropoda; class Arachnida; order Ixodida; family Ixodidae; genus Rhipicephalus; species Rhipicephalus appendiculatus. Next base: position 19,071 of record JALIZH010016481.1, on the reverse strand, counting down.
AGACAACACTCAAGGAAACAATATAACAACCATGTACCGCGAATGCGGCGTCGCCGATGTCCGACTCACCACGAGGGATCCACGGGAAACGACCCGCGGTTGGCGTCCCCCACGGATTTCTCGCAGGAGACGTCGATCCAAGCGAGCTGGGAAGCCCCAAATGGACTCGTTACCGTTTCCGTGCGCCCACCCAGCTTCGTCACCGGGCGGCGCTGCTGGCGCTACCACGCTTACATTAACCCACCCGATACCAGCGCCACTTCTAACTCGGCGGCTGTTAAACCTAAATGCGGCTTATCCGCGAGACGCGTGCGCGCCATTAGGCGCAAACGATCTCACAGGAGGTGATCGCATCCCCACACATTTGAGATGAAAGCCGTAGGTTCTTCGTGTATTAGCGATATACATCTTTGTTACTTTCGCGAACAGAAAGAAGAAGTTTTTAGGGGTGAAGCTCCTTAAGGTCGAGGCTTGTCCATCACTACGCCGGTGTCACTCGGTGTAGCCGCGCTAGTGCGATGACGATGACGCTGCCATCACGGCACAGCACATGCAAGGTAACCATTATACGCCATGACGATGACGATGACGCTGATGACGATGAACAATAAGCGCGTTCCAGAGTACATTCTCTTTTAGGGGCGAAGCTCCTGAAGGTCGAGGCTTGTACATCACTGCCCCGGTGTAGCCACGCTAGTACTCGCCGCTCCCGCTAGAGGCGCAGATGTGCTCTCACTTGATTTGCATGGCGCCCACTAGATGGCTCTGCGGTGCTCACTCCACTCTCCGGCGCGCTTGCTCCACTCTCGGCTCTCGGCGTGCTTCCTCTCTCTTTCGACGGTCGTCACTCAGTGCGCGTCGATACTACTACTACTACCTACTACTGCTATGAACAACGAAGAAGACAAGGCGGCGGTGGAGCGGAGGGCTCGCAAAGCGGCTGCAGTGCGGGCTCTCAAGTTATGCGAGAGAGAAGTGGGCGGTGGCGACGCAGACAAGCGGATTCAGATTTGAGGGCTCGTGAAGCTGCAGCGGCACGGCAGCGCCAGCAAAGCCGACCCGGAGTTGAGGGCTCGCGAAGCTGCAGCGGCACGGTCGCGTCGGCAAGCTGACCCAGAGGCGGCGAGGGCTCGCGCAGCTGCAGCGGCACGGCAGCGCCGGCAAGCCGATCCAGAGGCGGTGAGGGCTCGCGCCACGACGTATCACGTCTTTGCATGATCGAGTGGGCAATGTAGGGGGGGGATTCATGGTTACCCGAATGATCCCCCCACAGCTTCGCCCACTCATCATCATTCACTCCGTGGATACGCTGTGATTTTTTTCTTTGTAAATAAAAAAGGTAGTGGGGTTTAACGTCCCAAAACAAAGATATGATTATGAGGGACGTCGTTGTGCAGGGCTCCGGAGATTTCGACCCCCAGAGGTTCTTGAACGTGCACCTAAATTTCTAAGTAAACGGGCTCGAGCATTTTCGCCTCGATCGAAAAAGCGGCGCCGCGGCCGGCATTCGATCCGGCAAACTTCGGGTCAGCAGTCGAACACCATAATTGTGGAGGGTAAGGTTTTCCGATAGCTGGAGGACATCGGAGTGTTGGGCGTTCGAAGCGTTTTCGGTATACGTCGTAAGTCAGTCAGTGCATATTTTGGATGTAACAAAAAATAACTATCAAAAGATGGTTGGCTTTGGCATCCCACGCGATACCAAAAGGTCTCGTGACACATTTTGAATGAAGACTCTCCACAGCAGTATCTGTCATGGAAAGCGGCAAGTCATCGCCCACGTACCCAACTTACCTTTTGGGTGTGATGTTTCATGCTTATCTGTTTCTTTAGCGTTGCGCACAAGAAAACAGGAGTGTCCTCCGTTCTTTCTTTTACGGCGCAGCGTAAACTACGGGGCAGCCAATACAGCGCTTCATCTCGCAGTCAGGCAAAAAAGTTCTTTGAGCCGAATTAGAGTTTAAAAAAGAAAGAGATAATCACCACTCATCACACGCAAGGAATAAACGGTCCACTTTTGTATTTCAGATGACTTGCCTTTTTTTATGATCAGATTCCTTCAGCGAATTCGCCTTCGTTCAAGTTTCGTCACTTCGTCACAGAAAATTCAGGTCTGACGTAACGCAGCGGTCCACGGGGGAAGGAATACCTATGCAGCGGCCACATTCCCTGCGCGCCCGGCACGTTCAATTTCGATATCGCCTGGATCAGGGCCTTCACGTTGGATTATTAATTCCTCAAATTATTTGCGTTTTCTTGGATTTTTAAGGAAATCAGTATGCCGGAACCTGTGACAGTAAACTACTCTCCCATATAAGCCACTACCTTCAAGTGAAAAAAAAAAAACATAAGGGGAAGCAAAAGGAGGATGGAGACTGGCGATGAAAAATTCGGAAACATGGTGTGTGTGCTAGAGTGGACATTTCGGCAAGTGGGCTTGTCTTATTGAAGGCTGAAAGGTTTACAACCTTGAAGAAGACAAGTCCGCTGCTCAAAACATCGGCTCCAGCACGCGCCCTCTGTTTACCTTCAAGTCAATAATTAAAGAGGTAACTGGCGTATTTTTACTGATTATTAGTTTCTGTTAATGAAAGACTGCACTACGCCATAAAATCGCTAAAGATTCCGAAAACTCAGTGCCAGATTTTTTATTTTTGTCCTTCTCTTTCAACATTTCTTACTCTATACCATCGTACCTCTTTCCTCCTGCCTTTCCTCTCCTCACTTAGTCCGCCTCGGTGGAACAGTGGTTACGGTGCTCGGCTGCTGATCCAAAGGTGGCGGGTTCGATCCCGACTGCGGCGGTCGCATTTCGATAGAGGAGAAATGGTAGAGGCCCGTGTACTGTGCGATGTTAGTGCACGTTAAAGAACATTAGATGGTCGAAATTTCCTGGAGCCCTCCACTACAGCGTCTCTCGTAATCATATAGTGGTTTTGGGACGTAAAACCCCAAAGTAGCAACTCAAAGATTTCTGTACTCCGTCTAAATTCTCTTGCCTTTCAATGTCTCTCTCACTCTTTATTGTGAGTCACCTAGCACTTACAATTTCGTCAAAACAAAGGAGAGATCGTTACACTAAAGCCCTTAAAATTGTAAACACAGCGGCACAGCGGCATGCCTGCACACCGTACATACAACGCCGTCAGAGAAGTCCAGAGACTTGTTCCTGCAAAACCAGCAGTGGAAGTGCGATGTAACAAGCAGCGCACTACCACCACAGCAGTATATCCGGGCACTGCCACGCCATCGTAATACAATATCAGGAAAAACTACCCTCCGTCTGCGAAACCTGCAATTAAGTTCTTGCGCAAGGGCGCAATTAAATGCTGTCGCCTATCCTCGAGCTTACGGACATGTCGTAGCTTAAAGGCCGGTACGTATATGAATACACATTGCTGCAGCATTCGATGGCCTGACGGCAAATAGTATGGCCTAAAGACAGCCCGAAAAGTGTAGATATGACTTATGCAGGGCTGGGCAAAGATACTTTGAAATTCGTATCGCGATACGATACAAGATACTCGGGCAAGAAGTCTTGGAGATACAGATACAAGATACTTCCGGAATGAATGTATCCGATACGATACTTCCCAATTGTATCTTAAAATACTTAGATACATTTGTAAATTTGCTATTATAGATGTATATAATGACGCTGCAAATGCCTATGTACAGATGTGTTTGCTTGAGAATGTCTTAACTGCGACCAACTTTTATTTTAATGAAATATTTGTTTCAATCCCGAAAGTTACATCTTTCTTGCTCAATGTAGATTAGTTTCATTCTGAAACAAGTTATTGGCATTTGTTTAACTGACAGTTCTTCATAAGCTGCGGTATCAGTAGTTTTTACTTGACACTTTTGTAATTTATGAGTGTCGCTGCTCTACTTTGCGATCAGCAAGCGGGTTGCCGTCTAATTGCAAGAACTTCAAACAAGAAGCCTCCACAAGACGGCACAAATACCGGTGCAGAGTCTTGCCTTGTCCGTAAGCGTATTACCGCTTTCGTAGTACTGAATCACCCGACAGTCGTAGAGGAGCAATAACGCTGGTGGCGATATATTTTTTTATTTTTTTTGTGTGAATCAGCATGTGAAGACGATAACTACCGAGTGCAATCACAGTTCATTGAGGACATAAAACTGCAGGGATTTTTCATATCCTACCTATCAACTTGCGTAAAGTGTTCGCTAGGAACATATTCACTAACGTGTAGTCTTTTACCATATCGACTCCGAGAGAACTTATGCCGCCCAGAAGTTTCCCAGATGTATACTGTACGCGGGAAAAATCGTCGCAGGATATCACTGCTATTCACACTATTGCAATTTCTAGCTTGCTTACCTGCTTTTTTTGTAACACACACACACACACACACACACACACACAAAAGAAAAGACTTTACAGGGACCTAAAAAAAGGAAAGCCAATATACCTAAGTCAAATAGCAAGGCAGTTCCTCAATAAAAAGTGACAGTGGATAGGTATACAGGGTGGTTCACATAAGTACAACCAATTATTTAAAAAAAAGCAAGCGCTTAACCGCGACTCAATGAAATAAAAGGCATATGGTTTACCGTCACGTGGCGCTCGTTGTGGTATTTTTACATTGCGCTTTGTTCGTTGATTAACTGTGGTCAATTATGCGACATTTTTAATATTTACTTTTGAGCAGAGTTCACTTCGTCACATCGTATAACGCATTTAAGAACGACCAAAGCAATTATTTTTTGACGACGTACGTGCTGCGGGGTGAATATTTTCTGGCTTTTAAAGCAAGCACGTGAAATATCAAATAAAGCCACGTGACTGCGCTCATGCGCTATCATACTGCAGCGCTCTTAAACGTGCTTCGAGCGAAACAACCGGCGCGCGGACCGTCAGCCTGTCGCTTCGCAGGGACGATGGTGTTTCTTTGCCGTGTGTGGCGGTCAGAAATGTTGAAGCTCTGTGGAGCGGATATTAAGCCGCGGCCGCTCATTTCGTCGTGGTCCCCTTGCCGGTCGTTTCGCGCGAAGCACGTCTGAAAGCGCTGCAGCACAATAGAATTGGAGAGCAGCAATGTGGTCATGTTTCTCCGGCTTTCTTTAAACGCCGGAAAAATCCCTACGTAGCATGTACTTTTCCACAAAAAACAAACAAAAAAAAAACAAAAAACAGAATCAGGTCTGTCGTTTTAGAATGCCCTCTAAAACGTAACGAAACGCACAGTACCCTAAAGTGAATAGCAGAATTGTTAAATCATTCGTATTAGTTAAGAAATTAAGTGCAATATAAAAATACCTTAATGAGAGCGACATGGCGGTAAACCCCATCGTTGGTTTTATTAAGCTGAGGTTAGGCAGTTCTTCGCAAATATTTGGTTCCAGTTAGGTGACACCCTTTATAAACACGATACAGGCGACACCCCTAAAAGCTACGAATGTAGAGCATGATGTATCGTCAACTTAGGTGTTAATGTCAGACAACAGAAAACTCAGTGCCCACGGAAAATACCATTAAAGGGCTCCTGGGGACGCCCATGAGAAAACCGGAGTACTTGGTATTATGCTTCTCAAATCCCCTTCGTAACGTCTTTAAGATTTGTTATTATAATTACGATTATTATAACGTAAACTCAATTTCGCAGTTTTATTAAATAGTGAGCAGAATTTTTTTCCTGTAAGCACTAGGCACGCTCAGATTATTTTACCTTTGCCCTCAACATCGCCTGAATAGTAAACTCACATGGAATGTAGATATGTAAATAGTAGCAATGACACCGACAATTAAAAATAAGAATAAATAAAAGAAGGACTAGAAAAAAGGAACAGAGGAGGATGTTACAAAATACATATTACAGTGAACAAACAGGAAAAAAAACTAAAGAGAGACCTAGATAATGTGTGGGATGCAAATGGAAGACAGCAAAGAGACCACTTGTGCTACAATCAAGCTATCATTAAAAAAAAACTTCTTGCATAATTGAGCACGAAGAACAGTGACACAGTACACCAAATACCATCTCTTACGTTAATGTTTGTTCTATTGTATTTAGCGTTGACACCGGTGGTGCGACGGTTGTTCGAATCTAATTTGCATATAAGTCAATTTGATAGTGTGCAAGTCAAGCTCACATCCAAGATCTGTCAAATCTCTGCGTGAAAGCAGCGAGACGCAAAGCAAACCCATTCTTTAATTCTTGAGACTTTGCAACGAAGGACCACACAAGACAAACTTCAATAACAACACTATAGCCACATCTGAATTTGAGCGAAAGACACCACACGCATAGGACTAGGAGCTCAGTACCGTGGCTACAAACAAGGTTCATAGCACCGACACAGCTAAAAGGAAAGAAAACATCGAGAAACAAAAGGTGGGCTGCACGTAGAAGTTCGCGCGCCTGTTTTTGTCGAGATGGGTCAAGCACCATCACGTGACTCTGTTCCACCAATAGAGACGCATATAGACCTTATTGCCTATGCTCACTGGAACACTCTGGTGTAAAGACAAAGGAATGCAACTGTCATCCCTAGATACCGGATTTTAGGCAAATGCCTATTTTGTTCCTTGCGTTTCTATCGTGCCACATTGATATATGAGCACGAATTAGAGGTTAAGAAGAGCTTTTATAGTGTTTTTATAGTGCCTATAAATGCCTATTTTCGGCGTTCCTGCCTAAATGCCTATAAGTGCCTATAAATGCCTATTTTCCAAATCGGTGCCTATATGAACACTATTTAACCTCAAATTTCACTTTCGAGTGCAGTTTGAGACCGTTATTCATGTGCCCGGGCAACATCGACCTTTAAGAACACCATGGGGCTCTCACTAGCCCTCTAGTTCAACCAACTTCCGGAAAACAACCGCTAGCAGCCGTAAAATCGGACGCGCCGGCAATTTTACGCCAACTCGCTGACTATCTTGAGCGGCTGGAGGAGGGCTTGAGGAAAGGAAAAGACGCTATTTCTGCAACCCTAAATGGGAGCACGTCTCAGCGTCTGCTATGGAATGGGGAGAGGGAAATAAAGATTGGAAGAGGAGAGGACGAGAAGAGAGTGGCGTCCATGGCCGAAGACGCGGCGGGTGGCTTCTACAGCCGTTTGTCCATTCCAGTGTCCTCATGGAAGTGAACCACCTTGAAGACATGGGTGTGGCAGTGGGCAGGAAATAGGAGGTCCCTCTGTGCAGCCGCGGGAAGGTGGCGAACGAATGCGAAACCGTAGAGTGCCGTCAGGGGAAAGGAGAGCGTAAATCAAAAGTAAAAAAAAATGTGATGTGCACGCGGCTTTGGTTTTCTTTGTAATTGACGTCTTAAAGGGCCATTCACCAGATCACATGATAAATTGTAGTTAGACACTGTAAGTTGTTGCGTGCCCAATGAAAAGCGTTGGATCACAATAATCTTTGAAGTTGGCTCATTACGAGCCGCGAAGCCATGATGCGAGGAGGCGTCATGCGCACGCAAGGTCACGTGCGCATTACGTGGATGAGCCAGGTAGTGCTCGCAAGCGGTGTTGTGTCATTTCGGCGTTCTTTGTAGTGTACTGCCTGTTTCTGTGGGATTGATCCCTCAGTGCGCGCACGTTTGGAGAGGCTGTCCCACGGATCATTTATCCTTACAGCGATACACCACGTCGCACAGTTGGAACTGCTGTTAGGGCTGGTGCACTAAAAATGCGCCAAGCGTTGTCAGGGCTGGCGCCAGCACGGCGCGGGAGCGACGAAAACACGAACGCATACGAAATGGAAGGCAGATTAGTCTTACATCTCGCTGCGATTCGAAGTAAAAAAAAATAAAACTAAAAACGCACACACATCCCGCTTGTGTGTCATTATTTCTATCAACTTTCATTCATTTATTCAAGCAACAGATTACACAAATTACACATGTCGCCTCGAATAATTCTCGCAGTGTCACGCGCTACTGCGAGCGATGTCAGAGCACCAATGTCTCCGTAGAGGAGCGGCGTCAGAACTCAGATAACTACGCAGCACCATTCCTTGTTGTACGTCAACCTCTCCATGTTGGGTCGCGCGCCTGCAAAAAGGGCAAACGGCATTCATTTTGAAATGTCACATCTTTCCGCGGCGCGCAGCGTTGAAAATCTTGGCAGACGTGATCGAGAGAGCCCAGTCCATGCAAAACACTGGTCAGCTCAAAATCCTCAGACGCGGTGAGGAGCCCTTTAAAGGTGTTCACCGCCGGAGGCTGGCTGACCAGGGGCGTAGCCAGAAATATTTTTCGGGGGGGGGGGCACCCCCTTGATTTTGGGGAGGGCACCTCCTTGAAATGGTCATTTTTCGCTCTGTATGCCATGTCGAAAAAAATACGCCCACCTCCCCGAAGGGAATCGTGAGGAAATGCGAATGCATTTCGCGCGCGCTTCACTCCATTTATATATGGTGGTTGTGGTTCGAAGAAGGAAAAGGCGCCTGATTTCTGCAGCCCGGTCGGGAGCAAGGCGCAGCGCCTTTTTTTTGCTTTTTCTTGTTTTTTTAAATTTTTTTTATTTATTTTTTTTTTAATTTTTTTTTCATATATAGCTCCGCCGAGCTCCGCCGCAGTCCGCTTTTAGTTAACGCGCACGCTGCGAATTTTTATTGTTCAACAACGCACAGGAGAAATCCCCCACCGGCACCACCTTGGAGGTCAAGATTCATTGCCATATATACGGGGTGGCCAGTGAAAGGTTGTGCAGCGCGAGCAGTCGGTTTTATCAACCAAGAAACTCGCTAGCAGACGCTGCCTGTGTCGGCGTCTCGAGGCGAGAGAGGGAGAGGGGGGGGGAGCGTAGGAGAGGAGAGAGAGAGGGGGGGGGGGGGGGCGCGCATGCCCAGTGGGAGTGTGGACGCTGCGGGCAGAGATGCCTAGAGAAGAGAGGGGGGGGAGCGTAGGAGAGGAGAAGAGAGGTGAGACGCGCATGCGCAGTGGGAGTGTGGACGGCGCGGGCAGGGATGCCTAGAGGAGAGAGGGGGGGGAGCGTAGCAGGGAGAGAGAGGAGGGGAGGCGCATGCGCTGTGAGGGTGTGGTTGCCGCGGGGAGGGATGCCTAGAGGAGAGAGAGGGAAAGAGGAGGTTTTTTATTTTTATTTTTTTAAAGGGTTTGCGCATGCGCAGTAAGGGTGGTCACGCCGCACACCACCACCACCGGATTAAGCTTCGCCATAAGATGCTTCACATCTAACACCTGCCGGCTCGCACGCCTCCTCAATCTATCCTCCTCCTCCGCGGACAACGCCAACGCCGGATGCCTGACATAGCCCGACTATGAAATGCCTTCGCATTTAAAAAAATTCAGGGGGGGGGGCACGGGCCCGGTGTGCCACCCCCTGGCTACGCCACTGTAACTGACCCTACGCGATTATAGACCCGGCCAATACGGGGCATCCCTCTCTTCTGGTCTTTTCACCGTCTAACTATCTGCTTCTGTGCATGCCGAAAATAAAGCGATCCAGGAGTGTGTTGATTCCACGGTGGACACTTGACTCACAATGACACAGAATAAAAGGAGCGACTGTGTTCTACGAACAGTGCGGGAAAAAGGACAATTGCATGGCTATGTTTAACCGTTGGCCCCTTTGTGCCATCATAAAGAGTAACGTTTTTTTTTTCTTTCCTGTCGTAAATACAGGTCGGGTACGTGTTTGTTTGAAATATTTTGAATTTATGTAAAAATTGATCGTGCCTATATTTACGATTTTGGAAGCCTAAAATGGTGTTTTGCCTGCCTATTTTTGGCGCCTAAAACACGCTTTTTTAGTGTCTAAAAATCCGGCCTCTAGTCATCACCTTTATTGAGTAGCTTAGTGGCAGCAGGGGCAGCGTGAGAAGGAGAGTTCAGCCAACGTTTGTTGTTTCACAGGGTGGCGTTTCTAAAGCAGTATCTTGTGTCTTAAGGTACACGATACATTATTGAATGTATCGGAAATACAGATACTCGTTTTGCGAGATGTATCGCGATACAGATACAAGATACCCAACGAGTATCTAAGATACATGTATATTCGATACTGCCCAGCCCTGGACTTATGCTGTCGGGGTCGCTTTGTATGAGACGGTTTCTTAGTTCCTAGAGCAAACGTATTAGGTTGCTCGGTATCTCCTCGCTCATACCTCGTGCAGTCTTCCGGCTCTTTGAATTCTGGCACGTGCCTTTCCTGTAAGATGTCATACATTTTAGATAACCAGATAGTATCACGAACGCTTTGTAACACTAAATAAAGTTTGACTGCCCTCCTAGCATTTCAAATATGGAACGATGGTACACAACATAACGACAATAAATCACTTGAGTCTTGGGCAGTGTCTCTTGACAACTTTATTTTTTCTTCATTTGGCCAAAAAGGTTCGGTTAGTGTGGTGAACGGAAGGAAGGTTGATTTTTTCTACTTAACGCCAACACGTTAGCACCGGTGCGAGCTAAGCTTCCTATGTGCACACCTGGCAACAGTAGTTGAGACACCTTGTCGCGCTGATGCCATTAGTTGCATTCTCGCACGTCTTATTTACGTGGCCTCAATATATAGCCTTTTAGTAGTGATTCCGGTAACCCCAGCAGCGCGACAAGACCTCGAGCCCGCGTATTCTGACTATTTCGGCACAGAACAGCATTCGTTGCGAACGGATGGTGCATGTGCACCGTACGACTATCAACTCGTCCGTATGTTGCAAATGTTTCCAGTTTTCAACTTTCGAATTTTTCTCTGTCAGGGTCAGGGTATATCAGCATCGTATCAGACCCCCCCCCCCCACACACACACTTCAAAAGTTGCCCTGCCCTAGTTATCTGGGACATACTTCGCAAAACCGGCAAACAGAACGTAGCTCATTCCGTCCTCTACGGGCCGACGGCAGGTATACGCGGCGGCGGCCATCAGACAGGTGTGAACGCGGCTATGCATGCTTCGTCATTGCGGTTGGTTTTACACTCTTTCTTACGTTTACCCACCTTTCGCATGTAATTTATAGGTCGCATCGTCTTCCGGATCCACTATTACGAGCGCAGGGTGGAATCACACTTCTCCGGCCAAAAACTATTCACGCAAGCAGCTAACCAAAGCGCGCTGCGGTTTATATTGCAGTATGACTGAGAGGCGGGTGAGTTGGAACTTATCCATCGTTGGGTAGCGCATAAATTGACAAAACACAAAAGAAGAGGACAGGACAGTTTGTGCGCTACCCAACGATGTTTACATTGCCATGCTTCTTTCTTTAGAGCGGTTTCCTCGGCGAATCATTTTATAGCTTCACATTTAATAATAATAATAATAATATGTGGGGTTTTACATTCCAAAACCACGATATGATTATGAGGGACGCCGTAGTGGAGAGCTCCGGAAATTTTCACCATCTGGTGTTTTTTAACGCGCACTGACATCGATAGCGTTACATTTTGCGTGCCCAAACGGACATTAAAGTACCTAGAGGCCCATTTGGGCCCCCAGATCCTCACGCTCTGCTTGCGTTCGTTTGTATAAGCTCCCTAACTTTGAGTGCGCAAAATATCTGCATTATACGGTATTATACATTGCGTCTTTCACGGCAGAAAAAGCAAAGACAAAGATCCTGAGGTCTGAGAGTCTGGCAGCGAGTGTGTCTATATCTCTGGTGCCTCAAGCCTTAGAATCCAGCTAGGAGCATGGTTTTAATGCACCGATTTTCAACACTACCACTTGAAATTTGGTCGGGCTGGAAGAACACAGGATTTGGGCCGAGTGTCAAATTAGTTTCATAATTTAATTGCAACAGCTTACGTACATCGCCCCTTCACTGTTCATTATTATTTTTTTTTAGCCACGTGATTTGAATGCTCCCTACATGACATGGTCTTGAGCTCCGGCCGAAAGACCATTACTGTAAACGTTTTTTCAGTTGTGACACGTTATGGGAGAGAATTTAAAGGGGTCTTGAACCACTTTTCCAAGTAATAATCGATTGACCACAGTATCGGAGTTTATAGCCTAACAAATGTTTCGAATCCATCACATGCGAGCGGAGTTACAGGGATTAGTCGCACGCTTTAAGCGCTTTCTTTCTTCTTCCCTTCCGACGAGCGTGCTGGTAGCAACATAGGGGAGATAACAAAAGGGAAAGAAGCTACGTCACGCACGCGCGCCATGATATTGAGCACGCGTCACGAAGCGCGATCGCTCTCTCCCGGTGATTCCGGAGCGCTCTGTGTAACATTAGCAGAGCGCGGCGCCTGGTACGTGGCGGCACCTCGTGGCATGAAGCGCACCAGATACAAACGCCGATCTTGATTTATGTCCGCTGTCGGCCAAAAGCAGCAATCACTTGGGTCATGAAACATCTGCGGTATGACGGCCACATGAAGAGGGCGATTATGGGTCTCTGCATGGAGAGAGTGTGCTTGAGAAAGTGGCAACTTCGCGCTGCCCTCGAGAACTCTCCTTGCCGCGCACGTCTGCAAGATCTGGCTCAACTGTTCACAGCAGCGTCTGCTTTCCACTGTGTGTGTTTTTTCAAAAAGCACGAGAGTTGGTTCAGGACTCCTTTACTACTATGTACCAGAATGTTTCAGTCCTTTGGAAATCTTCTTGACGTCAAAACTCAATGACGCTTTAAGGAGCACAAAGGTACAGTTATATAATGTTTTGATGTCACTTTTCTACTGCATAAATGTACTTTATAGAGAGTGAAACGGCTTCGTGAGTTGTGTTCTTCAGTCAGTTGTCGCACTATCTGCCGGCGCTCACGGTCGTGCAAGTCTTATGAATAGGGTTTTGGTAGGCCTAATGTTTTAAAATGTGTTTGTCTTTCGAGGAAATAAGAAAGCAAGAAAGGTGGAGCAGGGGAGGAGGGTATGACTGCTTATTTTTTTTCTTCCCACAGCTAGTGCTACCACATCTTTTCAGGAAGCAGGAACGTCCAATATCATGCAAAGAAGGCTGTTTGTCTTATACCTCGGTGTATTTTAGAGCCTGTGTAAATTTCGTGAACGATATCCATCACACCGATCGTACGCAGGGGAGTAATCTCGAACACTCTTCGTCTTCCTACTGTTTCAGACGTTCGGTTTCCGTTCACGAGAATGGCCAGATGCACTCGGTCCGACGTGACAGCTTGCTTCTGGCTTAGCGCGTTTGCGGAAACCGAACTTCTACGACATTGTCTGTCACAGATACTGTAATCATCGCACGTCGAGCTCACATCGTTGAATTCCACAAATCCATGCGGCACACACGCGTCGGTGAGCGGCGGGTAACGGCGTGCACCCCTCCATAGTCGTTATCCGTCCACTCAGTCGAAGAATGTCGCAATTAAGGCGGCGCGCAGCGTCAACCGCCCGGAGCTCTAGCTAGCCGACACGCCACGTTCGAACAGCCTATATGGCGATAGCGACCGCGGCGTTGAGTGACCCTCCCAAGTCGCAGAAGGTCGCCGGCAGTTCCTGCGGCGGTGCGAAGGCTATAAACTTTCCGCGCGTGCTTGAGAAGTGTTTAGTGGGGCGCGCGCGCTGGTAATCCTCCACTGACCGGTGCCTCTGGCTGCGAACGAATAAATGATCTCGCGTCCGCGCGTAGATAAGCATCTGTGGCCGATTATAGGGCAACGCGTGCTCCCTGGGCTACGGAAAGAGCTGAGTAAACGCACAATCGCACAAACATCACTCCCTTTTGGCGGCATACTCTGTATTCAACGAACGCTCACCATCAATTCGTTTTGTATAGCGCTGATGGCGGAGAATTCGACGGTCGATGTCGTCAGCTGCAATGGCATTTTTGTCTTGGCACTGGTTAGTTAACGGTAATCAAATAACTGTACATAATACGCTTCAGTTTGGCCCGAACCCGGGCGCTTTAGGTTCTGATAGCTGTTCTGTACAGGCAAGCGTCAGAGAGGCGAGTCACAACAGAAGACAGGCAGGAGTGGCGACTCGTTCGATAAGCTGGACCACATCTCGTCGAGTCAAGCTCCGTGTAGCAACAAACGTATCTCGCTTTCCTGTTAAACACCTTGCGTCTGACATAAGGTCTTATACGCTCTCATTTGTCACTGCATGGAGTCACCGATATCGGCAGTTGGGAACCCGAAGTATATGACATGACATTAAAGGTAGCGAAGACCTATGCGGTTTTAGGCTCGCCGAATTCCACACGCCCGTAGAGCGCCACCTAGTTTTCACCTGTATACAACATAGGAGCGCAGCTAAGATGAGCGAGGTTCTTTAGGAGTGGCAGAGGCGCCCCTAGAGAGTCCAGGATCAGCCTTCTGGCGATTTTATGCCTTTCCAGCGCTTAAGCGGAAGAGGTGAAAACGGGCAGATACGGAAAGAAAAGGGGACAATAAAAACGCTAGAAATAAGTATCAGCGTTCTTACTGTCCGTGTCGTTTTCTTTCTTTTTTCTTTCCGTATCTTCATGTCCTTTTTTTTTTTCATTTTTCTTAAGCGCTTGAATCAGTATAAGAATCAGTTCATTCAAAAGATTACAAGATCTTAATATGCAGAAGGAGGTCCCGATGTCAAGGATTGCAATGGGACCTGCTTTACAAACTATTAAAAACAGGCTACAACAGGTAATTACAATAAACAATAGCTCGTTTCTGCATTTTAAGTATACTTAATGAATATAAAGCGTGCAAATAATAGTCATATAGGAATAGTAATAGCCATATAAGAAATGCATCAAAGTTCGGTACTCCATCTAGCCCAGATAACTGTTTTAAATCTCTGGCGCTTCATCGGAAGCTGAAGAAAGCGTCGGAGAACCCCCCCCCCCTCCTTACCGGACGCCGGCCGTCCCGGCGAATATTCCCGAGATGAAGCTTGAAAATGTTGGCGTTCCATCTTTATAGCAAGCGCGGCCAACTTACGCGGAGCGTATGCACACGGGGACATTTTTGCGTCTCGGACACTCTTGCGTCGTGATAAGCGATCCCAGATGTATCGGAGAGAGAACCACCTGCGTCCTGCCGCAAACTTGATAATACTGTGAGCTTTTGAGCTCAGAAGTGAGACTGCAGCACTTTCTTCCCCTGTTCCATAGAGATGGCACACTTCGATGAAGGACGTCTATTGCGACCGCCCATGCATTTGTCCATGTCACCACAGTGCGATTGTACGAGACGGGCACCGTTCGTTTCTCACGCCGCGGTTTATTTTTTTGCTTACTTCCTATTTTCCACTCCAGAATAAAGAAACTGCGACAAGACTACGGCCGAAATCCGCACACAAGATACACCGATGCAGCGAAATATCCAGGAATCTTAGCCCATGCTGTAAGCGTAGTCGATAGCAAAGGCAAAGAGAGAACGGCAGCTAGCATCTTAACTGTAGAAATCGATACGGCAGAAGAAACAGCCATAGCCCTAGTAATTTCAACCTGTGCTGAGACAGCAATAATACTAACCGATTCCCAAGCAGCTTGTCGAAATTTTCAGAAAGGCATAATTTCCAGGCAAGCCTTAGAAGTTCTCACCGCTGCAGCAAAGAAGAACCTGCCAGAAATGTTCATCGTTTGGACTCCCGGTCACGAGTCCCTGATGGGAAATGAGGCAGCCGACGCTTCCGCCCGAGCTCATGTTCACCGGGGTTTCCCACCGGACGCACTGAGGAAGAAGGAATATGTGCCGAAAAAGTACAGTGAAATATTGCAGCACTACAGGCTAGACAGAAGAATTTATCCGCCAGCTCACCCCAGCCTGACTAGGGAAGAGGCAGTAATTCTCAGGAAGCTGCAAACGAACACTTACGTTCATGGCACACTACTTCACCGTATCTCACCAACTGAGTACTCGTACAACTGCAAGTACTGTGATGTCCCGGACACCCTATGCCACATGGTATGGGGATGCAGACAAAACCCAAGCGCCGCCGCACTAACCGAAGAGCAGTGGGAGGCCAAGTTATCGGACCCAAGCCTGAAGAATCAGCGAAGCTTGGTTCAACGGGCGCGGGAGACGGCGAAGGCCCGCGGCTACCTGGAATAAGGAGGCCGCCCACCTTGGGCGCACAGTGCGCTTGCTCGCAATAAAGTTTATTCTCTCTCTTACTTCCTATTTAGGTTTAACAATCAGCGGGGATAGAAAGAAGAGAGAGTGTGTGTACGTTACACAGGCGCGAAGAGTTGAGGAGGTGAGTGCTGGAAGAGAGTACCGTCGAGAGCTATACGAGTGACAAATACAGATTGTTGGCTGGCCAGTTGGTACATACTGAGCCAGAAACAGCGTGCCTAGACGGGACAAAAAGTTACACGAAGCACACACACACAGCGCTGTCTTAAATAGTCCCCCCAAGTTTTCTGCGAAAACTCGAAGAATGTCGTCGGCATCTTGCCCTTTTTTTTTTTTTTTGCACCTTTTGAATGATAAGGTAGTCGTCGAGGAACCGGAATAGCTTTTGCACTGTGCTGCCTTTCAAAGACGAATGTAGACCTCTGTCATGGCGAGCTAGAACAAGCTCACTCAGCTTGGGCGCAATACATGAGCCGATGCAGAATTCTGACGTGCAGTCCTTCTTCGAACTTTATGAATGTGGAGCGCAGGTAAAAGTAGAGCAACTCAATGAAGCCTTCAACGCTGATCCCGCATTCATTTTGAAAACCGATAGCACCCAAATTGTCAATGGCCTCCTCAACAGCTTCACAAATGGATTCATGTGGCAGTGAATAAAATAGATCCTTCAGATCTATTGAAAAAAACGCTCACTGCTTTGGGTTGCACAATTTCCAGGAAGGCGGAGACATCTTGCGCTTTTCTGACAAGAAAAGGGTGACCGACAGACAGCTGGGCTAGCGACCGCTGCAAGAACAGCCCTGCGCAATGCTGCCAAGTGCCTCGCTCTGAAACAATAACCCTGAATGGGCGTTCGGGCTTGTGGGTCTTGGCGGAGAAAAATACCGCGAGGCAAGAGTGCTGGCTCTTCTTTATCGACGCAGCAACCATGCCTGACTTCAAGTCTTCGCACCGCTTCAAGGCTTGCTTATTTACTTTTTCAGGGTCTACGTCATGAACACAATGAAAGCTGCTGGTGATTGCTTCTGCGCTGTTTTTCGCTCAGGGTGACAAATAATCGGCGCCAATACGGACAATTATAGCTGAAAGCTGCAAAGGGTTCTAAAGAGACGCTTTTTATGTGCGCTATCATCTGGTGTAAACAATATTGAGGACCATAAGCACAGAACTTCCCTTCTGTAAAAGCCATCCGCGATTGGCGGTCTTCTATAGCACACACGTGACCTGCCTTAGTTTTTTTTCGTCACATATTATTTTTGTCATCTATTACTGAGCCATTTTTATAGTTTTTTCCTATTGTGTATTTTTATACGGCTTGTTTGTATTTATCGTTTTATTGTTTGCTCGATTGCTTGCAAGCATGAATTTTTATTTACGTGCTATATGTTTGCCGATTGATTTTGCTCCTTCAGCTCTCTCTTTTATAACCTACTCATACATAACTTGAGAGTATTCAAAATAAAAAAGAACCGTAAGGGAATTAAGTGATTGCAGTAAAACAGCGCCAGCGAAAACAAGGGACCAGATGAGGAGGAACGACGCGTACACAAGGAGCACTAACAACGGAAAGTTTATGCAGTAGTTGCGCAGAATAAATACTGGTTGTTCATGAAGAAACAGAAGACTGAAATTTACAAGAAATATGACAGGGCATCTCACGGTCACTCCTACTGCGCGTGCAAAACGGCTCCTGTTAGAAATCTGACATCTTTCTCAGAGAGCGTAACAGATGCCGTGCTGACACAGGATTCCACGAGCATTTTTATCTTTAAAGCTTCAACAACCTGTCTTGTTAATCTGTCAGCTGATTTGGGCATGATGATAGCGTTTTCAAATCAAGATGCCAATCCGCAGTCCCTACAATGACTACCTAGTTGCCATGATACCACTTTTGTTGTGTTATACTAGTTCTATTTTAATCCTTGTCTTTAATTTTTGTCTTATTTTCTGCAAGAAAGCACACAAATTGCTCAGAATTTTTTGCTTTGAAGGGATCCTCTACCATCAATTTTTCTATGTGCTGCTTCAGGTACAAAGATAAGGATTTCTGCCATGCTCTTGAGCATGGCAGAAATTCTTTAATATAATTGTTGGGGTTTAAGGTCCCAAAACCACGATATGATTATGAGAGATGCCGTAGTGGAGGGCTCCGGAAATTTTGACCATCTGATGTTCTTTAAAGGCCAACTCCGGCGATTTTTTGACCTTGTCAGGGTAATGGTGCTTTTATGTTCCTGAGACACTCTTGTCACGCGCCCGATAGCTGAAATGCTCAGCAAATTCGAAAATAATTTTTAATAAACAAAAAGGCGCAATACCGAAACCGAAACCCAACCGAGTGTACTGTCTACGTATGACGTATTAGTTTGTTACGAACCGGAAGTCGTGAAGGCATGCTCGTCCCACCGGCGCGGAATATCACACGCTCCTCCACAGAGAACAGGAAATCGCTCGCCAAACCAGCGAAGCGCCGGCCAAACACCGTCTTCTTGTCGCCAGCACAATATACGCTGTAGCGGTCCAAGTTAGCGAACCCATCGGCTGCGTCACTTCCGTCGACCGGCAAACCAACACGTCACACACGCAATGTTGCCAATAATTGTGGGAAGCCGGGTGGGCGTTTGCAGACAATCTTTAAAATTCATTTGTAAACAATCAGCGCATCTCTCAAGCTTGAAATTTGGCATAAATGACGGAAATGTGCAAATGAACGTACCCAGCGAATTTCATTGAGATCCATAGATCTCGAAAAATCGCCGGAGTTGGCCTTTAACGTGCACTGACATCGCACAGTACCCGGGCATCTACCATTTCGCCTCCATCGAAATGTGACCGCCGCAGCCGGGATCGAACCCGCGACCTTCGGGTCAGAAGCCGAGCACCGTAGCAGCTGTTCCACCGAGGCGGACCACGATATGATTATGAGAGACACTGTAGTGGGGTGCTCCGGAAATTTCGACCACCTGGGGTTCTTTAACGTGCACCGAAATGTAAGCCCACAGGCCTCAAGCATTTTCGCCTCCATCGAAAATGCAGGAGCTGTGGGGGCAGAAATCCTTATCTTCCTTTCGCTGAGGCTGTTTTATTGCATGCAAGTATGAACCAAC
>JALIZH010016480.1:0-102506 GCA_030522465.1 Rhipicephalus appendiculatus | reverse complement strand
GCCTAGTGGTGGCGTCATCCTATGTGTGGCAAGTGATATAAATAGCCTACAAAAGAAACCACAATAAAAGTACTTTATGCTCTAATATTTTTTATCATTAAACAAAATATTTAGATTGGCTAAAAGGTGCGACAAAAATAGCTTTTAAGAACTTGAGGCTTCGGTTAATGTTGGCTTAAAACGCGTCGTTGCGTGGTTTGTGAAATACAAAAAGCCTGCGCTTATTTTCACAATATACACTGTATCTTATTGTACACACTAAAACAATTAACTAGCTATTTTGCGTTGTATTTGCTTGGTACTTCTTGTTAAAAATTTGCTACGATAAACGTCAGCGCGCCTACGGCGTGGCTTAAACGGTGTCAGCTCACTTTTTGATTGCGCGGTGCCTGAACAGTGACGGGAGTGACTGTGTGATTTTCTCTCGAAACCTGTGTACTCGCTGCCTGTGTTTCGGGGCTTGCTCTTTACGCGACTCCGATACACCGCCATTCCCGCACGTACTTCTACATCGTCGGTTCGATACGGCCACCTCGTACTACGAGCCCTGCGGCAAAATCACCGGCGAGTGCTGTGGAAACCACCGGCGTGTAGTCGAGATATTGCACCAACCTACATGACTAGGTAGTTTCTTTCTTGTCGCATCGGCAGAGGGACTGTCTTCACCTTCGATCCCCTCGCACCAGCAGCGTTCTTTACACCAAAAGCATCACCGAAACGGATAGTCAACAGCGGCGACGATGTACAAAGGTTTGGAGCCGCCGCTTTTCTTTCTCTCGCCTAGCTGTCATGCCGGCGCGAGTTTCTCTAAAGCCGGCGCCGTTTAGCACCGTTATTTTGCTAGCCGCGAAAAAGCCGCTCGGTCTTTTTTACTAACGTGGCCTCGTGTTAGCGGTTTAAGGTGAGCGGGCGCGCAACGTAACCATTTTATCTAGAAGCTTGCTCTCGCGGCGGCAGTTTCTAGACGCTGGTCTGACTGCTCGCGCTCAAAAAATTACGCGTTCGTTGTTTTCGAAACTTCGGGAACTAAGCCACTGCGTCGGCATTGTAACAGCAGTAGCGCTGACGAAAGCATGATGCGGCAGCTTGTATCGATTGCAACATTTACTGCGGCGCGTTGCTTTGTGCTTCACTGCCGTTCAGGTCGTGGGAGCACCGAAGGTGCGAAGCTGGCGAACTGTTTTACACGTTGTGGTTAATCGTAGGACGTCGCGAAAAGGCGCGGCATTTGCTCCGATTTGAAGGCGTTCCTCCAACCCGAAGGTCGCGGGATCGACTCTCGGCCGCATTTCTATTGAGGCGAAATGCTAGAGCCCCGTGCACTTAGATTTAAGTGCATGGTAAAGAGCCTCAGGTGGTCGAGATTTCCGGAGCCCTCGGCCGCGCCGTCCCTCATAACCGTATCGTGGTTTTGGGCTTAAAGGTGACTGAAACCCATGGCAGGGTTTTTCTTGGTGTTGCATAAGTCGGTTGCCAGACACCGGCACTCCACGGACACTAGCAAAACAGATGAGAAAGCTGGAACTGCAGGGGCAAATACCCCCAAGTCTGGCAACCGACTTATGCGACACCGAACAGAACCCTGCCCTGGGTTTCAGTCACCCCACGATGAACCAGCTAAAAAGTTGGTTTCGATCATAAGAATTTGCCAGGCTAGTAATGATACCCGGGAAAAAAGCGTGTCATCTTGGAGTAAACTTTACACGAATTGTCAATTGCAGTCAAGGTGAAATGGGGCAAGGAGACGTACTCCAACGTAGAAGTGGACACCCGAGAGGAGCCCATGCTGTTCAAGGCACAGCTGTTCGCTCTGACGGGTGTCGAGCCCGACCGGCAGAAGGTGCTCATCAAGGGCTCCGTGCTCAAGGTACAGTAGAGAGCCAGCCCTTGACTCGTCTGTAGTGAAGTAGCTGAGTAGAAAGAAAGTAAGAGCTGCTGTTAGTTTCATAGCTGGTCTAACCATAGAATCATACTGACACCACTCTGCCATACGAATCTCCTATATAGAGAGAGTGCTCTGAGCGAGTGTGAAGCTCAACAAATGCTGATAAGATATTTTACTCTGATATTAAAGTCGATTTTCCCATGGCGCACCTACCGACATCGACACCAGCTTGACGTCAGGCTACAGCACTAATTCTGCTGACTTCATGCAGCATTCTGGCGAGTTGTGATGATGTCAGCTACTGAAACTTCCAAAATGACCTCTTCTGTGTCACCAGCGGAGCTACGATGCAGAGCGGCCAAGGAAATCTCATTGTATCTTGCGCAAGCACATGACGAGAAACTCGTACCGTGTTGTTATGTCTGGATTCAGTAGGAAGCAAAACTAGCTTTCAAAAACATACAACAATTAGTTTTTCAGGGTGCACTCGCTAAAGGACCCCTGACAGCGAAAGTTTTGTTTGCGACTTTTTTACAGTAATTTGTAGCTTTGCATCTGGTAATGCCGAAATTGAATCGTAAATGCTCTAACGCATCGTATAATTAATGCTAGCGTCGTTAATTCAGAACGATTTTGCTTCAGTTCGAAACGCGCACCTAAATACCATAAGAAACTAACGCCCCCTCAGCGGGGCGGCGCCTGAGACTACGTGCGCTCAAGCTTCCGTGACGCTGAACGCACCGTTTTCAAATAGGGGGGACTCGGGGCGGTGAAGAATGAAACGATGTGGGTGCTTTGAGCGTGTCCCCCCTCAGGAAAAAGAAAGAATTCCTGGCGTAAGCAGCCAAAACCACCTTGAGAGCAGCCCGACAACAAAGCGAGAGGGGTGACGAACAATAGTCCTCACCGGGTGCCAGTCCAGGGTATTGTGAGCGCCCGAAAATGTTCTCTGACATCGACAATACTTGCTTGACCTCTGCAACGTCACGAGGGGAGCCTCTGTCTATGTCAAACCACAGAAAATGTCGATTGCACCTAAATACTCTGGTGAGCACGAGCCTTTACTTTAAAACGAAATTATAATATCTTACAGGCAACGCTCGTCCCTAATAATCGGTCAGAAGTGCCCCCGCATGCAGGAGTCTCAAACAACACAAGCATCTCGAGTTTCCAGATTTGGTGTCAGGGGTCCTTTAGCAGTACATTTTCTAGGCTTTTGTGGGCTTGGCATTTCTTTTGACACCAAAAGAAACGACAACTGAACATTTTTCTTGTCAGTAACCCCTTTAACAGCTTAAAAATGGCCAGGGAGAAAGTTATTATACCTTCG
Source organism: Rhipicephalus appendiculatus (assembly GCA_030522465.1). Taxonomy (NCBI): domain Eukaryota; kingdom Metazoa; phylum Arthropoda; class Arachnida; order Ixodida; family Ixodidae; genus Rhipicephalus; species Rhipicephalus appendiculatus. The sequence goes on along the minus strand of JALIZH010016480.1, from coordinate 99,291 downwards.
GATAGTCTCTGTTACCCTTCCACTGTTGCCGCACTCTGGCCTGCAAATAGATGATAGCTTACACCAACTGAACGGTTGACTGCTCTTCGTGGCACTTAGAGGATGCAAAGTGATAGCTGAAGGGAGCTTTCGTGAAATTGGCCTGTTCCATCAGTGCTGGCAAGCAGAAACAGTCACAGTTAAGGCGAACGATAAAGTCAAGGCGGGAAGCACAAGCACTGACAGCGTGCAGTAGCAGAAACGGTGGGAATTACGAAAACGGTTTGTGGTGAGGCAACCGGGAACTAACCGTATTTCTTGGTTGCTTGGAGGTGGTACTACTGGGAACGCCTTTCAGCCCTAATTGAAGGAAAGAAGTATAAATTTAAGGGCTTGTTTTCTTTGTTAGAAACAATGTTAATGAGAACTAACAGACAATGATGCCAAGGAAAGTATAGGGGATGTTAATAGAAGTAACTGCAATGTAAATGTGAAAAAAGAAAAGTGGATGAAAAGATTGCCGCCAGCAGGGACTGAACCTGCGACCTTCGTATAATGCATCTGATGCTCTACTAACTGAGCTACGGCAGCGGTCATCCCTGCGTCCACTTTATAGGGTATATGTGTGCATTTAAACGTCATTTTGTCCAGTTTTCTTCCTTCACATCTACATTACATTTGCTATTAATAACATCCCCTATACTGTCCATGGCATCATTGTCTGTTAGTTCTCATTAATATTGTTTCAGCTCTGATGCCACATGAAGGGAGGAGATGGAATTAGGGAGGACGATCTAATGTAACTGGAGCACCCCTTTTTTGACCGCCTGAACAGAATCTACTGTTTCTGCAAAGTAGTCTTTGTGCACTTTTGAAAACACAGTATATGAGCACTGAGCAAGCCCTGCCATATGTGTAGTAAAACACGAACGGCATTAAAAATGTGCCGACATACTCTGTGTAGTAAAATTCTAAAGAACACAGTAAAGATGGCTCTTGAGCGCCCACACTATGCAGCAGTGACCACTGGATTGTGTATGGGCAAACAGAGCCAGTGGAACACTCATGTGCCCTTTATGAAAGGAGGAATCAGTGATGTGAGTTTTCTGGTGAACAAAAACCAGTTTGGTCTTGAGGAGCGCCCATTGCTGCATTTTTCACTTCTCGGTATTCTCAGCATTAAGCAGCCCCATTTCCAGTTTTCTCGATGTATTGCTGATTGTCTTGTCACTGCTGGTTTCGGTGTAGCGCCGCGTACGAAAATGGCAAGAAAGAAGATGACAGGAAAGAGGTGCACTCGCAACTAAGCTTTATTTTGCGTCGATTGCAAATATAAAGCCATGAAAACGCCACGTGTTACCGATAACACTGCCACATAGTAAAAACCAGATAAACCGCCTACCGCACGAATAGTGCGGTAGGCGGTTTGTCACATTGCGAGCGCGCCTCTTTCCTGTCGTCTTCTTTCTTACCATTTTCGTACGTGGCGCTACACCCAAACCTGCAATGAAATACCAACTAGCCTGCATTGACACCCCTGTTCAGTATCTTGTCACTGCTGTTTACTACTATGTTCATAACTGGTCACTCCAACTATGTAATTGTGTCTTATTTTTATAGGACCACGACTGGGGAAACATACAGCTCAAAGATGTAAGTTGCTTTTTGCCATGTTCATCTCCTCATTTTGCGGTCTGTCATATGGGTTTGTATGCTGCCACCTGTTCCCTCACTTCTTCCACCAACCACCACCGAATTGGTCGTCATTAACTTAGTGCTGTAGATTTCGCCAACAGTGGTGAAATGCCAGATAGCTTAATTCACCCCTCTCTTAAGTTTATTTCTACATGCTGCAGTCCATTATGGGCTAGGGAAAGCGTCGTGAAAACATAGCATGTTAATTGTGCACAGAAAATCAGTCATGGGCAGAAAGCAAACGTTCCAGGGCAGTGCACACCAGTGTTCAATATTTTAGGGAAAACAGCTGTATTTGTACAACTCAATTCTAGACTGGAATGGCAAAAGATTATGGTTGTGCGAGCTACAAGTACAGAAATGCTGAACAAAGTATTCGTCTTGACGGGTACAGCGTGGAGACTTAATTTCACCCTTTCGCTCCTGTTGATGAGTTTAGTCATGAGATTTTGTTACAAAATGACCGATGAAGACTAGATGTACCATAAAAAAAGAATTGGTTTCATATGGAACCAATGGCAACTATACCCGTCATAGTTGTGTTTCTTGACTCTAGAAGGCCACACTTGTTCGTGTTGCGCCATTTGCGCCTTGGCTTTCGTTCTAGTGCCATCTTTCATTGTATTGCCATGCGGGGAAGCCTTCTTCGAGTTATCTTTTTTTATTTTTTGTTACGCAGTTAGTGAAATAAAGGAACCCCGCTGAATTGAGAAAGACTGGTACCTTTCTATTCATAAAAAAAAAGCTCTACAAATTGAGAGTAAAAACAAATTTTTGCTAAATTTGGTACAATTTTCTTATTTTTTTACTGTAGCGAAAGGGTCAAGCTTGCAGGGGCTAAGATTTTGTTGTGGCGACATGTTGCAAGAATGGTCACGTTGAGGCGCAAAATACGGCATCCTTCAATTGACAGGGTGCAGTGGTGCTGCTCATGGGTACCAAGGAAGCGCTGCCGTCTGAGCCTGCCGAGAAGCCCGTCTTCATGGAGGACATGTCTGAGAACGAGCTCGCCACTGCGGTAAGCCTTGCACGGCCTCATGCCATTGTTGGGGAAATTGTGTGGATTAGGCCAAGCCGATTTCTTGACTAAGCGCAGCATACCATGTCGCGGCACTCTTTGGCCATTACTGGCCCTTGTGCCAATAAACAAAAGATATCATCATCAAGCACTGCATACTTCCTCAAGTGCCAAGTGATTCTGGGTCATTCATTGAACTTTTGGTTTCAACCTGCTTCTTCTCAGTTTTGGAATCATTCCAAGTGTACAGCTGCAGAACCTTCAATTCTTCAAAAAGTTGTTTAAAGGCTTTCATAATGTGAATTCTATGCACGCCCATCGACTTTTTCAATAATTCTTTGAAGGGCTCGCAGGATTTTTTTAGTGCTGATATTAGTGTTCCTAACTGCAGGTTGGGTCTAGAAAACATGCCAGGCAAGCAGAACTTCCACACTTTTTGTACATTAGTCAGATGCCTTTGTTGAAGCAATTATGTCCTGTGCCGAACACTCTTGAGCATTGTGAATAATTCAGGAGAACTCAAACTTGTCCCTGCAATGCTGGTTTTGTTTCTTTTAACGGTGGAGGTATTCTAAGTCGAGCGTGTGCTGTGTGCATGTCTGTCCAGTGTCGCGTAGGTCATGTGACCAGAGGGGGGAGTGAACGAAGAGATTAAATAAAAGGATAGTGCCCAAAATTACGATGATCGCGATGACTGAAATGAGACTAAGCTTAGTCTACCCTCGCATACTTCGCACACTTACAACTTCTCCGTCCATCGGTCGTTGCGCTGTGGAACTGGCCACCTTTTTTTGCAGAAAGGTTTCAGTGAAGCATACCAGAATACAATTAATTTAAATGTGCACATTAGACACGCTCCCTGCAAGCCTGCCGTGTTATGTTGTACATAATTTCAGGCTAGCATGCAAGTCATTTCTTTCTGTCAATTCAAGACATGTAAACCTGTGTGTGCGTTGGTAGAAACTGTTTGATTTTCACTGCCTTCTTTTCAATAGGTACCTATGTATAGCAAGCCATACTACAAGCTAATAAGTATGTATGTATTACAAGAATGAATCTATGCGTGTATATGTATGTACCTAGATAATCGTTTTTTGTTTCTTTCCTCGTAGCTTTCCTGTACATTCTTTTTTGCACATTGTACTGGACCGGCCACTAGCCACTTCAGGCTATCGGTCCAAATAGTCGTCGTATATTCAGTTGGCTGTTCATGAAAAGAAAGTTCGATTGATTGATTGATTGATTGATTGATTGATTGATTGATTGATTGATTGATTGATTGATTGATTGATTGATATTGATGCAGCTTGACCTGCCGGCCGGCCTGACCAACCTGGGCAACACGTGCTACATGAATGCCACCGTCCAGTGCCTGCTCACTGTGCCTGAACTCAAGGAGGCCCTCAAGAAGTGAGCGCTGCCTTTTTTTCTGTCTTTTAATTCGCGTAGTTTCATTCCAAGAGGAGGGCTCCAGGAGAATGCAAGTGCGCCATGGGGAAAGTAGATAGTTAGGTTGGCAGATTAAAGGGACACCAAAGGGCAACAATTAATTGCCTTAGATTGATAGATTATACTCTGAGAACCATAATGTTAATTTCACCGTCATAGCATATTAATATAGGAGAAAATCAACATCCAAGTTTCATTTTTAAATTCCACACTGAAATCTTCGCACTACACGTCACGGATTTCTTTCAAAGTCTATTTTTAATATTTTGGTGACATTGGCTCAATGAAATTTGCTGAAACTTCGTATGTTAGGTCTATGGCCTCTTCAGAGGACGTATTTTATTTATGCCGATTAGAGGAGCTATGTATGATGTAATAGATGCTGTCAAAATCTATGACGTCATTGCACGTGGTGCAGGAATTTCAAGGTGGCATCGCTACCTGCACTTTGTTTTTGTGTGTTTTCTCGCTTGCCAAACGTCCTCTCGTGGTAAAAGCGTTGCTTTTGCTACTGTGAAATTGAAGTTTACTTATACATGAAAAATCTTTTTTTTTTTTCTTAGCCCCTTAAGCGCTTTATGATGACCTGAGCTCGTCATGAGCAGTCGCCACTTTCTTGCTTGTGATGATCTGTGCTTGTCATGGCACTTCAGCAAAGTTCCAAGAGGCTTTTGGTGAGCCCAGCTTGTCAAATGGTGTTTTCCCATTTAAAACATAGATGGCAGCACTAATTCTATGATTAGCACTTTTATTGAGTGAGAATCTGCACACGAAACGGTGAAATCTGCGCCTTGCATTTTCCGCACGTTATAAACGAACGTGGCAGAATGCCGTGCTTTGAATGCTACCACATGGATGGTAGCCTCATCTAGTTTAAACTGAACTATCAAGGAATAGTGCATTTTGTGCATGGCATGCAAACCGAACCCTTACTTTCTGGAGTTGCAAGAAGTTTATTTCGGAATACACCTCAAATTCCACAGGCATGGGGTATTACATGATGGTGCAAAAAATGATAAATAAAGCGTCATTATCTGCCGTAAATTGTTTTTGCAAGTATTTTTCTGTTTTGAACATGTTACTGAAGCATTTCACGTCATGAAATGAAGTGGCAAGTTTCGAACTACTCTTTGTAGTTTAAAGGGACACTAAAGGCAAGTATTAAGTCGACGTTGATTGTTGAAATAGCGGTCCAGGAACCTCGTAGTGCTACTTTTGTGCGAGGGATCTGCTTATTTTGAAATAAAATCACGTTTTAGTGGTCCGCACTGCTTTAGCGCACTTCAAATCACCCGCCTCAAAGCAGACCTTTAGACGTCACAGTTGCGATGCCCAACGTTGCCCGCCTTTACTGCGTGGCCGCCGACACTACAGTAGCAGCAAAGCGAAAGTAGCGGGAGCCACAGCAGCAACGTGTGGGTTGGCCGGGTTAGCTGGGCCCCACTAGATGGCACCATCTATCCAGCCTAACCAGGTGAAAACGGACTTTTTGAATCGCTCGCGCCATTCTTCATGGTAACGCCAAGTGGTTCTTTTTTCCAGGAATCAAACAGAAACGGACAAGCAGTATTTTATTGTGTTGTAATGCACGGAGGGTTCTTTTTTTATTGCAACTGGTTTGATTACTAGTGATTAATTGTACTAGGACCTTTGCACGTCATTGGGATCATTTCAAAATTTCGTACTCGTGGTGCATTTGGTGTCGGGCAAATTTACCTTAATTTCTCGATTAATGGAGCACTGTTGTTGATAATATTGACGTTTTAGACGTTCTCATTGATCTTTCACTTTGACGTAAATTATTATTTGCCTTTAGTGTCCCTTTATTGAGTGCTAAAAAGGTTAGTGTCCCTTGAAGGAGCTTGCGGGAATGGCATCATATAATAACAACTACAGTGTTCATTGATCATTATTTCTTGGCCACCAGCACGAAGAACAGGCAAAAACAAATCGTGTCCAAATATTTGGACGTGGCGCCTCTGGACGTGGTTATTGGTGCATTTGCCCTCTATTATCTAATTCCCTGAAAGGGCTCTTTAAGAAGCAATAAATGATTATAATGATGCTGATGCAGCTGTAGCAAGCATGGGACCAGGTTAGTTGGAGAAACGTATTCCTCTGGCGTATTCCTCTGGGAGATCCGGAGCAGTCACCGAAATCCTGGAGCGAGCACTCGAATTGCACCAAGCCAAATCTGCCAGTGGAACATGTGAATGCTCCTCGTGAGGTCGCTCCGGAAATTGTGTATGCATACGTCATGTAATCCGGCTCCTGAACTTCTTCGATATAGCCGATTATCTTTGGGCATGCGCACACCGGCTCAGGGAACATTTCTTGAAACATCATTTCGTAGAGCACGTACGGTTCGTCGACATCGCTGCTGCTAATGCTGTCAGAACTTGTGCTCTTGCTATCGCTCAGAGCAAGTAGCAAACCATGCCACTCGTCTAGCTCGTCCAGCAGAGTCAGACACCATAACAATGTAAACAAGCACACAGGGTGACTAGACACCGCCTCAAAAAACGCCGAAAACAGCCGAGTTGCCCGCCTGTGCCGGAAATGACGACAATGCATTGCTGGAGTTCCGGCAAAATCCGCCTCTGCAAGACGGAGCAACGCGAAACGCTCCGTCGCGGAGTGGGTTGCTCCGGATCTGCCAGTGGAGAACGCGAACTTGCTCCGAATCTACCAATGGAATGCAGATTCTCGGCCGCGGAGCAAGAAAACTTGCTCCCGCTTGACCAGTGGAATTCACCATAGAGAGTCCTTTGCCCTGCAGTGGGTGTAGTCAGGTTGATTATGATGCAGTTACAAAACCCCTTTAGCAGGCATTGTGTGCACAATGTAGTACACATCAACTGTAGAGGCTTGTGACGCACCGCCTCTTACTTCAACTTCCTTGAAATGCGGTGTGCAATTTGTACATGCTTTCTAAATGGGCAAATAATGCTCATCTAGTAATTGCGCTGCACCTATGTTTGAGTAAATAAGGTATATCTGAATGCGGTGAATGTTTTGTACTAACAATGAAACAAAAAAAAAAAATGACTGGATAAGCAGTGCACTCGCTATGGACGCTTTAACAAAAAATTTCGTCTTGGTGGAATAAAATCTAAGAGGACTATAGTATTCGCTCGATTGTAACGCGAGGGGTCACTTTTCATTGCGTACAGGAAGAAAAATATAAAACATAAATAAAAGAAATGTGTACATCATTATATCTTCTAGACAGCTTGCACTTCGGTATAAGGTTACAACGCGAAGGTCGCCTTCAGGTAGCAAAAATCTGGAAAAAAACTCTCATTAAGTTTGACTAAATACTCTACCTTAAAGTTCACATGGAGCATTGCATACACTATAGGAAAAATGTGACTGTGGAAAAATTTAATGGCCAACACAAGGGCTGAAATAATGGGCTTTTATGGCACCAACAAATCGTGTTTCCAGGTTCCATGGGGAATTGTTCCTTTAATGCAATCATGTAGCTCAAGCCCACAGTCTGTGACGGCTGCCATGTGTGACCTTCACAGTTGCCAACAGTTGATGGCGTAAAGTAGCTAAACACATGCAGCACACTAGCACGATGACTCACAAACACAAGAAATGCAAAGTCAACGCGATCAGATTGCTGATGTGCAGAAGCACCTGCGATGATGATGAGCCCACACCAACACGATAGCTCTGCACAGTAGACGGATCTCGAAGGCCTTACTATTGCTAAGTGAGTTGAATATGTCATAGGTGCCATCTTCTAGTAGCAACACCCACCTTGGAGGCCATGCGTTTGCTTGTGAGAATCTGAAATGTGATGGGTTTCTCAAGAGATAAGGGTTGACCTTATCTATAATCTTGTTCAATAATCGTCTCATCAATAAATCGTGTTTGCAGGTTCCAGGGAGAACTGTTCCTTATGCGATCATCTGGTTCGAGCCCGCAGTCTGTGACTGCTGCCATGCGTGACCTCCATGGCCTCATGGAGAAGTCGGCCGTGGTGCCTCCCATCGTGCTGCTTCAGGTGCTGCACACGGCCTTCCCCCGGTTTGCCGAGAAGGCCGAGCAGGGAGGCTTCGCTCAGCAGGCAAGTAGAGGCTGTCCTCTTTATCTTTTCTTCTTTCATTCTTTTTCTTTGCAGGAGCATCCACTAGATGGCGGCATTTACTCGACCAATTAGTTTTCTCCTGTGGCAAGAGCGCGGTTTTTGTATGGAAATATGGCGTGCGGTGGCGGTGACCCATGCATAGCTGGCCCGTCAACACGAAAAGAAGCTTTTTGTTTTCGTCATCTTCTTCGATTGATGATAATTCGGATACAGATGTTTATCTTATGTCCAGAAGACAAGACAGCGATGACGGTGAATTGAGCAGCTCATCCGGTGATGATGAAGACAGCTCGGAAGCAAAGATCGCGAGGGCTCGCCAGTGAAGCCGCTTTGCGTTATTCCGTGTTCTAAAATTTTCCACACAGTTCAGAAGCTTCCCAAGTGAAATAGCCCAGGGTGCTTAGCCTATAAAAGTGAAAAAAGATGTGGCGTCTGCAACTATTTTCTTTATAATATTTTTATTTTTATTAGCAGCTGGTAGCTGGTTTCCTATGTATTGTTCAGAAATGAACTTTATTGCGCTGATTTGTGTAAATATGTGGTACAAATATTTTTTGAACATCAACTAAATGCTTTTTAGTACAATCAGATCTGAAATCAGCAATAAAAAAAATAGGCACTTTTGGTCGGGAAATGTTAAAAAAAATAAAGCACTTAAGGGGTTAACAAGGTTCAACAGCACTAAGGACCTACTATGTCATCGGGCTTGTTCCGGAATATCCCACTGGTGGCATAATCATGTTGTACAGTTATCACAATTTCTGAATTACTAAGGCTCCGCTGTGCGTAATACAGTCAACTGCCGATTTTTCGCACTCCCAAGGGACCGCGAAATCGTCCGAAAAATCGGGCAGTCCGGAAAAACGAATTCGTGCTTTTTACTTCCGCTCAAGTGGTCAAATCGCCACGTATGTCCGAAGTAGCTTCAATGGCTCCCAGCACACTTATCAGGCATTTTGGTGAGCGCTCAGGCTCTTGTGTATACACTCAGTACGTGCCGCGTCGTACCCCGCTTAACTATTGTGCCGATACCAGCAAAGCGCGAATTAAGTTACGGCTCTCTCGCATGGGGTGTTCGGGAACGATGACGCGGAACACAAAGGCTGTGGCAGAAGAACGGATCGTCCGACTTTCCCCAATTCGTGTGCGCACGTAAAGATGCGCTACTGAACAAAAATCTCCGCCAACACAAAATATATGCTGCCGTGTGCAGCCGATCGTTCCTAGTTGTGTGCAGCACGTCGCCAACTAGGCAGACTCCGTCACTGCCGGGGCGCTTGCTAGCTGTAGTGTACGCATGCGTTTGCCGTGAAGATGTTCGTTATGCCCACTCAGTTCCTGACTGCACACGGGCGCGGTGATGCGGCTTTCGTTCCTCAAAGCAACGCGTCTGTGCAGAGCACTTAGCAGTCTCGCACAAAGAGGCAACACGAACAGCGGCGCAGCGTGTTCGGGTTGTTGCCCATTAAAAGCGTGCAGTATGCTTACAACTGCGCTGGACCTCATGCACTACAGAGCAGTTAGATGAAGATGCTTATCATAAAGAATTGTCAGCGATTAAGTCGTACTGGCGAGCTTGCCACCTGCCGCCATCACGCCTCCATGCATTCCCAGTGCTTATCCGTAAAGACATCACCGCACTGCGCCGTGATAGTAACCCCTTCGACCCCATAACACGTAAGCATTGCGGCAAAGCCGACTTTCGGACACTGCTACGGCCGCAAACAGATCGACTCGCGAAAGCGCTGGTTCAAATCTACGAGTCAATAGATGTGGCATAGGTTGGGGCTTTAAATAATGCCGTTTCTGACCAGAAATTTGGGCAAAAAGTCCGAAAAATCGGACACCGAAGAGTTTCCGCGTCCGAAATTTCAGACGTTTTTATACATTGACGTCTATGGGGCTTGTGACGGTGCCGCGAAAGCTTCCGAATTTTCAAGCATGTCCGAAAAATCAGCTGTTGACTGTAGGGATGTTTTAGATGTTCTCAAGCACTGTACCTTTAAAACAGTTTTACAAATATACGTCTATAACAAAATTTTGCGTACAAAGAAGCTATGCTCATGTCGATTGACTAAGGAGATTTGACTTTATTATGTATTACTATCGATATATGGAACCAATTGGCAGTTCCATTCAAGGTTAATGTACTCTTAGCGACATCCTCATTTTAGCACTAAAGACGAACACATGAGAGACAACAGGACAGTCACTTGTCCTGTCGTCTCATGTGTTCATCTTTTTTAGCACTAAAATGATAATGTCATGAAGTATTCGCCAACTCACCCAGCAAGAAGTGCTTGATGTATCCTTGCTTGAGTGTAGTTGAGGCAGAGTGGTCATGGAACAGCACTGCATGCATTTTTGCTTGTTTCCTTATGTTTTTCATGTGCCCGCTAACGGAAGTGCATTGCAAAACTGTGCAGGATGCGAACGAGTGTTGGACGGAAGTGGTGCGAATGCTCCAGCAGAAGCTGCCACCCATCGACCAGCCGGCCTCCGAGACCGCACCCGCGCCATTGCAAAAGTACAACAACTTTGTCGACCAGTACTTCGGCGGCGTCTTCGATGTCACGTATCCTTGCTCACTCCCTGTTTAGTGCTGTTGGAGCATAGCATACCTCCGAGCCAAGCCCTATTTGACAAAGAACAGCCTTGGTTTATCCCATTCAGCGGCGGTTGCTACGTTTGTGCTTAGGTCGGCAAAAAAAAGTGGAACTCACTCAGACTCGCTCAAGAAATATATGACTCACTCGGGCTCAGACTCGCCAAAATTTTCCTGAGCCGAAATCCCTCTGACTCACACTCACAGAAATTTTCTTCAACCCAACTCGCTCAGACTCAAACTCACCAAAATATTACTCACCCGGACTCACTCAGAGTCAGACTCATGGCTCAATCTGAGTCTGAGTGAGTCCGAGTGAGTCGACTTGTGAGTGAGTTCGCCGACCTATGTGTTTGTGTACACAAGTTGTTTATCGTAGTTGTTTCACCTTGTAGCCAAAAGAGAGCAAGATGCACTGCTCATTGTATGAATTGAATCTTCCGCATAGTCAGTATGTCTTGACTTAACTTCAGTGTGCTGAATATGACTGTAGCCAATCACATTGGTGAAGGCACTACGATGTTCGACGGGTCGTTCGACGTGCCCAGTTCCAGGACCAGCGTCAAAAGCATTGCTTTTCTTTTTCTCGAAATGAATACAACCAAAAAATAATGCAGCACACACTTGGCGCCGATCATTTCATTCCTTCTATATCAAAATGCAACATTACTGACTGCAGAATAATTAAATGTTTAGCTACATGCCAACCACAGTTGCTGAAACTCGCACAAAACAACACATTATTTAATTTTCTTTCTTGGAATGTAATATTGATAGCCTTGGAATTATGGTATGTGAATTTTACACATTCGTACACAGTGGATCATAACTTGCGCCTGAAGGGGTTATTTGCTCTGCTGTTTGTTCAATGCAGGCACACCCGCCGCGGTGGTCTTGTTGTTATGGTGCTCGACTGCTGACCCAAACGTCACGAGATCAGATCCCGGCCGCATTTTGGCGAAGGCAAAATGCTGCAGGTCCTTGTGCTTTAATTACATTTAGGTGCACGTTAAAGAACCCCAGAATGTCGAAATTTTTGGAGGCCTCCACTACGGCGTCACTGATAACCTTATCGTGGTTTTGGGATGCAAGAACCCCAACACTTATCATTGGAACAGATTTTACAGAGCTGTTGCTTTGTTGTGTTCAACCTTGACTGCTGTAACCTGCACGGTGGCACAGGCTAAAGTGCATGGAGTCCGAGGACGAGCCCGAGACACGGACCAAAGAACACTTTCTCCAATTGAGCTGCTTCATCTCTCAAGGTTAGCACAAAAGGGCATAGTATTTGCTCTTTATGTTTATGCCAATTAAAATGAGAAGTTTGTGTGTTTGCACAGTACTCGTGAAATAAAATTCAACATTTTTTAACGACTGCTAGAGCTCCTGCACGGGAAAAGGGCATCATGTCGCTGTAAATCTGGCCATGAAAGGTCATGTTGGTTTCGGTGTAAGTGTTCAAATGAAAATTGCGCCGATATGGCATAAAACTGGAACTGTAGCGAGTTACGGAAATATGGTACGAATGACTATCCGTTCTGGCTCGTTGTGCTTTTGCTGCACCTAATTTCAGTGAAAAAAGTGGGGGGACCCTTAAGCTTCGCCTTTAAGAGTTGACAGCGATATCCTGTCTCTAGTGCATACTTCAATCATTTAGTGCATGCTATGTAATGGGTAGCATGCTTTAAACCACATGCGATTATGAGCGGGACATGTTTTCGAACTTGCTATGCACCCACTACGTGGTCTTAAGGGAATACGCGCAGTAACGTGTGTGCCTTTTGTAATGGGTGAACGGCTTTGAACCACGATGTCATTATGATATTCACATGTTCTGATGCGCGATGGCAATGTACGCTTGTACCACACAATATTACTGCGATATTACATGTTGTATTGTGACGCCTGTATACAGGACGCGTGTGTTTGTAAGGCATGAAAGTTATCTTCACTGCATTTCCAAGGAGAGGAAGTGATTTTTAATGTAATTCTAAGCAGAAGCGTGGCTGTATGGTAGAACACCTGCCTGCCACGCAGACGGCCTGGGTTCAATCCTCACTCGGACCCGGAAATTTTTATTATTTATTTTATTTGCATCTTTCTCGATTTTTCGGTCACAAACAAAATGATGATTTTTCGCTCACAACCAACGACACCTACACCGGAATTTCTGCGAAACGAGCTCTTTAACGCTATCGCGTTAATATCCCAAAACATGCTCTTTTTTTTTCCTTTTTTTCGAACATTACTGTGGGGTTGTTGTGCCTCATGGTTGCCTGTCAGCCTGTGCATTGTTAACGAGGAAACTGTTTTAGCGATGGACAGAGACGAGAGACAACGTCGTGAAGGCGGCCAACGTGGCCGTGCCGCTGTCTCGCCACTTTATTGAGCGAAGGCCAAACGTAGCGGTGGCAACTGCTGGCGTTCAGTTCCACCAGGCGTGTGAACCCATTCTGTCTGTCTTGCGGCTCGAGCTCAGCATGAGCTGCACGAGAGGCGCGGCGCGGTGGCTGGTAAAATGATGACGATGATGAAGGTTGATGATGATAGCGCTACAGATACTCCCCCCCTGCAGAAATGAACCCGGAATGTAAACTATGGCGGCGTATATACAGAAGTGTTTACAACGCAAGTCGAAGGGGTCCGTGGGCAGTCCAGTCATCAACGGGGAGAGGCGTACGGTCTTTATGATTGTTCCGGCGGGCGACACTGAGATAAGCGCAGCGGCCGAAGAAGTAGACCACAGGACGCTTGGATCGTACGCAGGCAGGTCCTCCGATGACTTGATCGGGCCTTTCGATAGCGCACCAGGTGACACGAGCGGGCGCGGCTGACAGATGTGCCCGTTGACGGAGTTGAGGGCGGGTGCACGAGAGCTGGTGCGGGCGAAGTGCGCGAAACAACGAGATGTGGCACAGTGAAGCCACTACGACCAACCATCGACGAGTAACTGGTGTGATGGGGCTTTAGTGTGCGTGCACAGCGCTGACGGGGATGTCGGAACGTGGGCAACGTGAATTGAGCGATGTCCGAAGATGGGTCGACATGGCCACTTACGTTGGTGGTATGATGGTAGTGATGTTGTAGATGCCGGGTAGAGGTGAAAGACGCTTGGGGCGTGTCGAAAGGCATGCCTGCATTCCAGTTACATGCCTGCTGGTTCGCGGGCCCCTTCAAAAACTCGGCAGGAGGCATGTCATGGAACCCAGCAAGCGCGCACTCTGGAGGAGGGTCAGTCGGCGGACCTGGACTCGTAGAAGCACCTTCGTTAGTCGGCGCATGAGGGCTCGTGCGCAGGTCGGCATGGTTGATGGCTGCTTCCATGGCAGGCGTGGCATATTTGGTCTGCTCTGCCACAGCAGTACCAGGCACGTCGTCCTCAGGCGCGTCAGTCATAGTCGCAGCGTCGTGGAGGTTCGGCCGTAGTTGGATGGAGGCTTGAACTTCGGCTGCGGGAGACTGCATGGGCGAGGCAGGTTGCTGCTGGCAAATCGCACAGAGCGATGCGGTCGACGGAAGTTCACGTTTGTTAGTAATTGTCGACGGCGACACCTCCGCAATTGGTGGGCGAACAGCAGGTGGGAGATCGTCCGCGGCCGTGTCAGACTCCAGGGCGTGCGGCAAGGTAGCCATACTGCAGTCTGAAGTCTTCAAGGCGTCACGAGCCGTCGAGGTTGGGGAAGACGGGCGAGTGGCAGGCATGCGGGACGGACCCTCGTACCTTCGGGGACCCTCGGGGAGGTCCTCGGGAAGGTCGGTCAACGCAGGGGCGTCTTCTACCTGGTCGTCGTGGTCGGGCGAAGGAATGGGTGCTCCTGTGTCCGGACCCGAGGTAGAAGTCGTAGCCGGGGAAGAAAAGTCGTAGTAAAGGGAGAGCTGCGGGCTGGCTTTTAGAGCTCGAGTCGACAGAGGGGAAACCCGGAACTCGCGGCTCATCGGAAGCGGGCGGTAGATTTCCCCGTAGGAGGCCAGCACCGCAGTACAGAGATCATCGTATGGCTGCTGGCTGGATGTCGACGCGGCCGCGAGATGGCGGAGCTCAACCGGGAGGGCGTGTAGTAGGACGGCGTGCATCTCCGGTTGTGCGGTGACGCCATCCACCATGAGAATGGCATCCAGCTGCTTAAACCATACTCGGGGGTAGACCGGGTTGAACGGCGGCACTTGCGGGTAGGGACGTCGAAACATGGCAGTGGCCGCTCGTCGAAAGGCGTGTTGTCCGGGTCACCAATGTAGCGATGGACAGAGATGAGAGACGTCGTCGTGAAGGCGGCCAACGTGGCCGTGCCGCTGTCTCGCCACTTTATTGAGCGAAGGCCAAACGTAGTGGTGGCAACTGCTGGCGTTCAGTTCCGCCAGGCGCGTGAACCCATTCTGTCTGTCTCGCGGCTCGAGCTCAGCATGAGCTGCACGAGAGGCGCGGCGCGGTGGCTGGTAAAATGATGACGATGATGAAGGTTGATGATGATAGCGCTACACTGTCATTTGACGGACGTACTGTCAGTGGAACTGGGAGGAGCACACAACACTTAGTGCACAACAAGCTAGAAAGGAGGAGCAGTACAATAATACCACACTTTATTTTCGTACCATATTGCTGTAACTTGCTAAAAGACTCTACTTAGCCCTAAATTTTAGTGTATTGAGCCATGAATACTGTGCTTGCCTGCCAATCTTTTTTTTTTTCTTTCCTTTTTATTCTATTTTTTACTTTTTCTTTTTTGCCAGCAGGCATCACAGTTAAGACTACAAATAACATCCCCTGTACTTCTCTTGGCTTGATTATCTTTTGGTTTTCATGAAAGTTGTGCCTAACAAAGGAAGAAACCCTTAAATTTCGTTCTTTCATTCCTTTGAAAGGCTGTCGCATATGTGCGAACTCACCCGATTTGTTTGGGAGACTCTCGAACTATGACCAAGCCTCTTGATTGTGCAGGCATGGCTATAACTCACCCATAAAACAGCAATTCTAAAACAGCTTTCTAAAAAAAGTTGCAGGACGCTTTCTTCTCCCTGCCGATTAACCCCTTGAGGGTCCAATTATTCCGTGAAATGCACCCCAAAAATGTGTATTTTTGTATTGCTGCATTATATTCTTCAGACAATTCTATTGAAGAAAAAAGTTGTCTAAAATTTTTTTGTGTGACTGTAAAGTGACAAAAAGGTCATTTTTGTTGTTACATACATATAGGTTTACTTGTAACATCAAGCAAAATCCTAAAAAAAAAAAATTTTATAAATAAAACTTATGCGTTTTATTAAACATAGCTCACAGGCGTACAAAAGTAAGCACACCAGGGTACTTCTCCAGTAGAAAATATTTTTGCTCTAACACTAAAAACTGGGGAATAGTCGCCTTTGATCTAGTTTGCATCGTCTGACCGCGCACACTTTCAAGATGCCGCTCCTTCGTCGTCATCCAAGTCTGAACTCGTTAGTAAATCCTCGTCTGGTGAACTGACATCCAATGAATCAGATTCTGATTCGGCACTTGGGGTCAAAATACTGTCCACATCGGAAGAGTCACCGCTCGGCTCACTAGCACCTGTGTCTGTGGTTCTGCACCTTACTTTCTTGCTTGATGACTCCTTGTTAGCTAGCTCAACTTTGTTGTTGTGCTAAGCAACTTGAATCTGCCGGTCTTCGTCGATGGCAGGACAGGCTATTTGGTTACTTAGATATCACCTTTGATAGCTTCTCCACAAATATTCAGTTATTTAGCAACAATGTTATTCTATGCTGCACACACTCCCCCAAAGAAGCCATACGATTTTAATTAATTTTGAGTCGTCCTGTGCACTTCTTCTCTGCCACATGTCACTGTGGGACCTATAGCCATCAGTTATCATCGTTGATACACCAGAAGAGCTCAGCACAGCAACGTAAATTTTACTTGTATAGCATTAATGTGGTTAAAGGCTAACCTGGTTATACCAATTTGGCAGCCAACATCAAAATACCTGCTATAGCTGATATTTCTTATAACCAGGAATTATAGGCTTCATGTTCATATTAGCAGCAAACATTCTACACTTGATAATATTTAATAGTTTTTCATGCCAAGGTCTGAGTGCATGAGCACTTGTTATGCTACCTTGTAGTGATGTTGAAACACCCTGTATGTTCACGTATCATGTAATATAAGTTGGAGTTGGAGTTTGAAGTTTATTCATAAGTCTTGTGATATATACATTTTTTTTACATGGCGATTGAACAATGGGAGGTCCCAAAGTAAGAACTGTCGGGGGGGGACCTCCTAACAAAAAGTAAACAGTGGATTAGTTATCAGTCAGCAAACAGTGGCGAGATAGCAGTAAAATATACAGAAAAAAAAAAAGTCAGGCGATACAGGGAATAATGACAAGTTGTTTGAAACAAAGAATTCAAATAAACACATTAAACAGACAAATCATTTAACAAATGAATTTTAAGGCGTTGGCAAAATGAACTCATTGTGCATGATTTTAAATCAAAAGGTAGCGTGTTCCACAGCGCTACACACAAAAATCTTGCCGTCATTCGACCATAATTTGTGCGAACTTTAGGTAAAAGTAGATTACGGTTAGTTGAGAACCTCGTGTTGTTTGTGTTTACAAGAGTGACATCAGAAAAACTAGAAATACATAAGTCGTGATTTACAAGACGAAACATGATTACTAGAATTTTGTGGCTAACAAGTTTCCGCAGAGGTAAAATGTTCAGGTTGCGGAAAATGGGGACTGATGGTGATGAAAATGGGCTGAAAGTGATAAGTCTTAAAGCTTGCTTTTGTAGGCGTTCAAGATGACCTAGATGCGACCAGTACGTATTGCCCCATGATGATAGGCAGTACGACAGATGACTGTGTATAAATGCGTAATATAAAGAAGGAAGGATTTCAGGTGAAAAGTAAGGCCGCGTTTTGATAACCACATGAATTCCGAAAGACACTTTTTGTATTAGAGACTGAGCATGCTCACTGAATTTTAAATGTTTATCTAACACTACACCAAGAAATTTTGTGGACGCAGATGTATGAATAATGTGTCCGTTAAGTGTCACCGCCAATGAAGAGATGTTTGGTAATAACTGAGGAGAATGAAACACCATAAAATTAGTCTTTGATGGATTGATACGTAATGCATTCGATGCGCACCATGAGTGAACATTATTTAAGTCGACATTGAGTAGATGTTGTAGCATGAGTGTATCCTTCTGTGCGGTGAAAATTGTGGTATCATCAGCATAAAGAAGAGCGTTAGTGTGTTTCAAACGAAGTGGTAAATCATTTATAAATAACAAAAACAAGAGGGGTCCTAGGATTGATCCCTGGGGAACGCCCATGTTAATGATTTTTGGAGATGAGAAAGAATCATTTATCTGAACAACCTGTGTACGGTTAGTAAGATAGCTTTTAAGGAGCTGTAAAGGTGGTCCAGATATGCCGTAACAGTCAAGTTTATGAAAGAGGATGTTGTGGTTAATTGTATCGAATGCCTTAGTAAAATCAATAAACACAGCTCCAAAA
The DNA here is from genome assembly GCA_030522465.1 of Rhipicephalus appendiculatus. Taxonomy (NCBI): domain Eukaryota; kingdom Metazoa; phylum Arthropoda; class Arachnida; order Ixodida; family Ixodidae; genus Rhipicephalus; species Rhipicephalus appendiculatus. The sequence continues at coordinate 80,939 of JALIZH010016480.1, read as the reverse complement.
AGTAAACCTTCATCGATTGCCAATTTAACTCTGTCAGTGAAAGTCATTAGTGCTACATCAGTCGAAAGACCTGGACGGAAGCCAAATTGATCATCAGATAGTATCTTAAATTTCGATAAGTATTTCATTAAACGGTTGTAGATTAGTTTTTCAATAACTTTACTGAAGAATGGTAAAATGCAAATGGGGCGATAGTTGTTAGTGCATTCGCGATCACCTTTTTTAAAAATGGGGATAATTTTACCCGCTTTCAGGCTTTGAGGAAACACAGCCGTTGAGAAAAGCTTATTGATTAAATATGCTAAGATTGGGGAAAGTTCTTCCGATACCAGTTTAATTTTGAAAGCGCAAATTTGATCAAGCCCTGGGCCAGTATTCTTTAATGATATGATAATATTGTTAACTTCCTCTGGTACCGTGGGGTATAGAAAGAAAGATTGAGGAGCGCGTGGAAGACTTGGCAGTACGAGTTCAGGCTGAGTGGCTTTATCAGTACCTACAGGGGCGCTGAAATGAGAACTGAAGACCTCAGCTATGGAATCAGAATCCGTGTATCTGTTATCATTAACAGCTATGGTATCTGGGTGTGCTTTAGGCTCATTGTTGTTAAGAAATTCTTTAATTACTTGCCACGTCTGCCTTGTGTTGCCATTATTATTCCTAATCTTATTTTGATAGTACTCCCGTTTAGCGTGCTTCAGGGCAGCTCCCAGAATATTGGCATAAGTTTTTAGCCGACACTTCAGAGAAAGATTGAACGGTTCTGCCTTGACCTTCCTGCGAAGATTCTCTTTCTTCATTATAGAATGCATTAGTGCCTTAGTGATCCAAGGATTCCTAGGCGTGCGAAACCATTGCTTGTTCGTGGTTTCGGAAGATGCCTGACTGGTACATTCTCTTATCTTAGCTGAAAAAGAATTGAACGCAGTTTCGACGTTATTTTCGTTATATACTTCGCTCCAGTTAATCTTTCGAATGGTGTTTACGAATTTTTTCGAATCAAAAGTAGTGCGCACGTTATTTCTAATACGGTGCATCTGTTTAGACCCGAGACACAAAAATACCAGATAATGATCTGTAATGGCATAATCGAGCACTCCTGCTGTAATATAGTCGGTAGACAGACTGACTAAAATGTGATCAATCAATGTATTGGAATCGTACCTAGTTGGAGTACGTATTAATGAAGAAAAGCCGCAACTAAGAAAACAGTGTACATATTCAGAGCATGATGGGCTTTGTTGATCAGTAATGTTGATGTTTATGTCACCACATATTACTATGTTCTTGTTCTCTTCAATTAATTTGTTTAAGATTAGTTCAAGTTCTGTGCAAAAATCTGCATATGATAAAGAGGGTGATCAGTAAAGTGACATAATAATGGTGTTGCGGTTAGTCATTGGCAAAACATGACGGTCAATTTCAATGCATACAGATTCACAAAGTGGTGTGCTAAATGAAAGGTCAAGCCGCCGCCGATAAGGCACTGTAGAATCAACAAGAATAGCTGAACCGCCACCGCGATTACCCTCACGATGACAATATTCAGATGTGTAGCCAGGGATACCGTACAGGGTACCGTCGTGTGAGGTCAACCAAGTTTCTGATAAGCATATGAATGAAAACGTATGATCGATGACTGAAAAGAAAGCACAAAGGTCATCGTAGTGTTTGCGAAGGCTGCGTATGTTAAAATGAATCAAAGAGAATGCAGACGCTTCTCCTTGAGAAGTGCTTTAGTGCGTTCGAGGGAAAATATGAACGAATCCATTTTGAACAGTGACTGAGGCAGAAAATAACTTCCTACAATGACAAGTTACCTAAATACTGCAAGATCACTGACGCCGGAGATGCGGTGCACTCGGGCATCTTCTGATTTCCTGGCCTTGATAACGCAGTTATCTGTCCAGAGAAATTTCCATCCCTTAGCTTTCTTCAGCTCAAGGGCTTGCGCAAAAAGTCGCTTATTTTCCGGCGTGAGGTGATCATTGACGTAGATGGGCGCAACTGAGTTCCCAGAAAGCCCAATAGCTCTTGTGTTAAGTCTTGCCTTCCGTGCTTTTACAGCAAAATCTGTCTTTTTGGACCGTGAGCAGAACCGCGCAATGATATGCGTGCCCTGCTTTCCCGGTACACGGTGTGCTATATCTATATCACTGGGGGGCTATTGCACAGCCAACTTTCTCGCCAATGGCCTGCACAACAGCGAGGCAGCTCTTCGCCTTCTGTCTTGGGGATACCTTTTATTTCGACATTGTTTGTCCGCGAATACTGCTCAACGTCAGCAAGCCGCTGCGAGAAGAGCCTGCAGTCATCTTTCAATGACTTGTTTTCGTCCCTCAACGCCTTGTTTTCTTTCGCAAGAGCTTCATTTCTGCTTTTGACTGATTCATAAAGTTCATTAAACGCCTGAAGGCTGTCTCGCATGGCCGCGACTTCAGAACGGAGAGCGTCTATCGCCTTCGCCAACTCAGAATTTGTAGGCATAGTGAGAAGATACAAAGGAACACAAAAATGGCAGCAGCGGGAGTGGCTATGACATAGCAAAAAAGAAAAAAAGAAAAAGAAAGAATTGGCAAGCACCAACCTGTACAGAGTTCAAGGCAATAATTAGAAGCAGTCACGCTGCCACAACCACTGCTGCCAAAATGATCGGCGTTGTCCAGGAGGGCGTCCTTAAGTAGGCTCTCTTCCACGCTAGGTGGCAGAAGCGCAGACGCCGCAGGCGCAGAAACGCAGTCCAAACCAGCCAAGAAAGTTAGCCCCGAGAGTGAACCAGCAAACTTGACACGTGTACCAGTTGATACACGCAAGCAGCGTACGACGATCAGCCGGAGCAACAGTGTCAGTAGATCTGTACAGAGTTCAAGGCGATAATTAGAAGCAGTCACGCTGCCACAACCACTGCTGCCAAAATGATCGGCGTTGTCCAGGAGGGCGTCCTTAAGTAGGCTCTCTTCCACGCTAGGTGGCGGAAGCGCAGACGCCGCAGGCGCAGAAACGCAGTCCAAACCAGCCAAGAAAGTTAGCCCCGAGAGTGAACCAGCAAACTTGACACGTGTACCAGTTGATACACGCAAGCAGCGTACGACGGCACTTAAAGGCCAACTGCAACGAAATTTGACTTGGGCCGAAATGGCTCGGAATGTATAGTATATGTTGGGTAAGCAATGATAATGAAAGTGAAAAAACATGCAATTGCATATTCAATTTATAATCGGTGCTCTAATTGTCAGCTTGCAGACGACGCGGCGCTCTAGCGGTGTGCCCGGGCAAATCGTACACAAACGGAAATGACGTCAATCGCAGCTCACCACCTCTCGTGAGCAGAACTCCTTGCAGCCGCGTCCCTTCCTTTTCTGCGTGACACCCCTCTACGAACAGATAATCTGGAAGAGTTAACTCTTTTGTAGTACGAAATGCGGGGCCGTAGGCTGCAGGAACATACGTTACGGCTGGAACCAGCTTTCACGCTTTTCCGAAAAACGTAAAGCGCCAAAAGCTGCGGGTTATCCAGAGTGAGGCGAAAGGAATGGGAGGTATCGAAGAGTGTAGTCCTTTACGCGGCGCACTTCAAAGATGACGAATATAAACGTGACCGGTGTCTCTTCGCCCAAATAGTGTTGAAACTGAAAAGAATGTTGAATCCCGACGCAGTGTCTTCAGTATTCAGCCACTGCAAACACAACTGCAGGAAGCCCCGACCAGCGTTTGGAGAAGCGCCGGCAACGAGGTATTCATATCAGACAGTTTTAGTATAGCGTAAAATGCTTGCATAAGCGTGTTTCACTCGCTAAATTATAGCGTAACGCTATTCCAAAGACAAAACCGGTAAAACGACGCCCCGCAAAGCGCTGGACTAGCTGCGCCATCTATGCGCATGTAATCAAACCTCCAAAAGCTGATCGGCTTGCGTCTAGTTGCGAGTAGTGAAAGCAGCGAAGTTCGACAGAAATGTAATCGCGCTCGGTTCAAAGCAATTGAAGCACATAAACGTATTATAAGAAAACGAATTGTGCTACGTTAGGTTTAATGTAAAAGTTTCGAGCGCAATCACACAAGTGTTTACAGAAATGCAGGGATGCTTTCGGTAGACATGGGAGTGTGCCAAACCTAGCATCGGTATTGAAAACAATGCCGTCTTACCCTCCGCAGTCTATCAACGAAGCGAGAATACCCAAAGTGTAAACCAGCAGCATCATGTATTGTGAACCAGCGAGTTCTCCAAGACAGAAGGACGAGACGGTAGGCGCTACGCGGGCAGCCTTATGTAGAGAAACGCTTTAACGAACTTTTATGATGACGTAACCGCGTTTCCTTCACGGTTTATGGTTACATATTTTGTTTTTTCGTTACCATCTAAATAGGAAACTATGGGGCGCAGCCGCGAAGCGCATAATTCGGAGCGCAGAGCAAACGATTCGCCTGCATTGGTCGGCCTGTCGTCGGGCTGCTGTTTACGTCACTTCCGGAAAGTTGTAATGGCATCGTTTTTTCTAGTTTCGGTATCAAAAATTGCGTTTTTGGCGAGGTTATTTCATAGGTAACCACTTGCATTTCGAAGGTTAAATTTGGCAGGTAGCATTATCTCCAGCTAGACTGCCTATAAATCGGTTTTTTGAGGTGTGCACAATTTCGTTGCAGTTGCCCTTTAAGTACCGCGAAGGCCCGTCTTAAAGATTTATACACATGACTGTTGTCGTATGCTTGACCATCTTTCACTTGTCCTGCATTGCTTGTCCTTTCAGATGTCAAGTACATGATGGCTGGCCTTAAAAGTGTGAGTAAAAAAAGACAGGATATCTGTCTGCATTCCACATACTGTTCCTTTTTTTCTTTATTTAAATTTCGGTGCTCTAACTTGCTGCCTGTTCTCTTTTGACTTTGCAGAGACTTTCCGAAACCATAAACAAGATGTCACCCACGCTGAACAAGGACTGTGAATACAAGAAAACGGTAAGCCTGCTCAGTGGTTGTTCGATGTTCATAGCCGACGTCAAACTGTGCATTTTTGACAGTCTAACAGTGTGAAGTTCTCAACTTGACCATATATTGTTGAAACCTTGTATACTGTTAATAGTGAGGTCACCAGAGATACCAATGTCTGCTTTATATTGTACATAATATAACACTTAAGTTTTCGGACTTTCATGGAGCGTACCCAACACATTGCTCTCTTTCATTTCTCCCTTTATCTTTGTACCCATTGTACACAAAACTTACCAAATGATAGTTTCTCCAGTTGCCATGTGCTGTGTGTAGAGTAGCTATGAGGCATGTGGTATATATGTGGTAGCTGACATGTGGTGTACAAAGTAATAAAAGATTATCAGAAATGAATAATGTGTCTTTGCCAAGCCTTCTTCCTAGAAGGCAGTCCAACAGTCGTTTGGTCGAAATGACAGCAAGCTTACCGAGATGTGTGCCTTCAATTGTCTCGCTTCAAATATTGAGCAATGTAAGGCTCCTAGATCTCTTCTTTTTTTTTGCTATGTGTGAATGTAACAGATGGGTTGTGCCACTTGATGTAAACAAAAGTTGGTTTTAACTATGGACTAATAAATGGGTACATGGTCAGAACAGATGCCACAAAACACCGCTTAGTTCATGCACAACATGTGCCTTACAGAACGGATGCGATACGCACCAAGCAACATCCCAGTCTTAGTTGCAGTAAAACAGAAAGAAAACTACCGACTGAACGTTTCTTCTTCCAGAGTACCATCAGTCGGCTTCCCGCATACCTAACCATCCAGTTTGTCCGTTTCTTCTACAAGGAGAAGGGAGCGGTCAATGCCAAGATCCTCAAGGTGAGATGCCGTCCGCACATTTTCTCCCTGTTGTCTTCGTGCGGCATTTTTTCGATCCACCGTGTCTTTGACACCCACTCGCGTCTTTATATGCGCAGGACATCAAGTTCCCGCTCCAGCTGGACGTGTTTGAGCTGTGCTCGGAGGAGCTCCAGCAGAAGCTCATCCCCATGAGGACCAAGTTCAAGGAGCTCGAGGACCGCAAGATGGACGTCGCACAAAAGGTGCTTGTCTGGACTGTCTCTACTACCCCCCACCATCTCGCACTGATAACCTTTTAGGGCGTATTCCATTACTTATGGCAAACAGCTGAATAGACAGCTAAGCTGACGGCGGCCATCTTAAGTCTCACTTCAGTTTTCACATAGCGGATGAAGTAGGTAAGTTTAGCGTAGGCAGCATCGAAGAAAAATACAAAAAAATGCTATTTTGCTGTCCAAGCAACATAGCGGCTGAGTGGAATGCTCACATATCGCCGGTATGGTAGTCTGCCCGCAAGTAGACGTTTTTTTACTCACAGAATTACACACAGTGTAGAATTACACCAGCTCACTCACTATCACACCGAAGATGATCCGCATGTTCAGAGAAAACAAGAAAGAAAGGGCTCAAGGTCATAATGAGGGCTGACGTGCGGATATACTCTTGTCATCCCTTCCCCTGTGTAGCTTTCAGCTCGTAGTTGATGGATTCTGAACATTTTGTGGCAGTCGATTTGTAAAGCAATAAACTCTGATAGTGAGGTCATCGGACGATTGCTTGGAATAGTGTTCCAGGGCCCGTGTAACTGCGACTTGCCACATGTCTGATAATCTGTCATATGTTCAGTTTTACTTTGTTTTTCTTTCTGGTGCCACAGCTCAATCTCCAGCACCCTGACGATGCAAACAAGCCACACAAGGACACCAAGCAGGAGCCGTTCTCATTTGCAGATGGTGAGTCCAATGTAAACTAATGCGCATGTTGAAAATTTCATCAAGTGTGTACAGACCCACCAAAGTGGCCAAGTGGATGTTAACGTGCAACCACTTCGATTAGTGAGCATTTAGCTATAGTTGCCATTGTCATGATTTTTCGGTCTTAAAGGGGTGGTGCCACCAAATTTGTGGCTTGCGCGTTCTTCACTGCAAGCGTTTCTTACAGCTCTTCACTGCAAGCGTTTCTTTCTTACACGCACCAAGATTCACATATTCTCGCTAAATAATTCAATATCGCCTTATTTATGCGAACAACTTTCGGTTTCTGTTTATGGGCGCCAAGTTGGGCAGTGACGTAGAAGTGTAGGAGACTTGGTCATGTGACCACACAAGGCTCATGCGAAGATGCGCAGCACTCAGCCAGGAAGCGATCGAAACTCGGCGAGGGATGTAGCAACTGATGCTTTGCCGGTACGTACGTTTCGGAGGTGGCGGAGGTCTGAAGGTCACTCACGTCACTACAGATCTGGTGTGACGTCACTACAACTTTCGTTGTCCTTCTTATAGAGCTGCATCAGTTTTGATGCACTAGCAATGGGCATCGATCGAGAGAATGAGCATTTAGGTACACTTTGGAAGTGAATTAAAATATATTCTAAACGTTTGCTGTGTCCGACCCTTCGTTTGGAGTGTCCTTGCATACAGAGGAAACCGAAATTTGATGGCACCACCCCTTTAAGTATGTTCTTTAAGTATGGCAGAAAAAAAGATGGAAAGTTGCTTTAAAGCACAAATTTGTGTATTAGTGTGTTTGTATGCGTCGTTAGTATTGTTCCTGGTGAAAGCAATTATCGGAAAAAGTTTGTCTAGATGCGCAATCGAGCCAGGTTTTCGCATGCAACGGTTTCTTCAGCCCGAATTCGCGGGACGCGAGACAGGCATGGGAGGAAGAGTGGGCCCACGCAAGAAGTGTCCTGGAGACGGCACGCACGATCTCCGCCTTCTTACGCCTGGTGTTGGACGTCCGACAATGACATTCCACATTCGCCACCATCTGCAGAGGAGAAATTTTTGTTGAGTAAACGAACAAGTTTAGCTCATCAGCTGTCTTTTGCTCAGTAACAAAATTTTCGACAGACAAAGACACATCTGTACATTGTACGGCAACCTGTTTGAAAAGGCTGAAGCAGTTTCCATGATGGCGAGAGCTTTTTCTGGCATAAGGCTCATGAACAAGGCTCATAAGGCTAATAATAATAAACAAGGTTATCCAAATCTTTAGTACTCCAAAAGTTTCGCTTATAGCTAACCTTTTCCTTGTGCTTGTTGAGATGGAGCTAAATGCCCGTTTTGAGCCGTGCAACTCGGCGATAAATCTCAGGGGAATACAAGAAGTGCATACATACTCGCTTATGCTGCTCAGTACAGGACTGCTGGACAGTCGACAACATGAAAGCTGATGCGCTGCTGCGGACCAAGCGCTCGGTCCCTCTCTGTCCTGTTGTTTCGTGGTTCGCTCTGTTGATCGTCGTCTTATCTTGTTTCTGTGTTTTACATGCGAAGTTTATTAGGCAATCAATTACTGCTTACTGGAACTGTATGAATGAATTACTGATACCTTCACGGCTTGAGGATGTTACAGGGTGGAGTGATAAAACCGGGAAATGGGATACTGCTTTTCTTGAACACTTCTTCATATTTTGCTAACTTTTTTTTCTTTAATTGGTCACACACTGAATCCAAAATCATACTTGCTGTTTCATGGTTCAGACCCCGGCTCCAACAACAGCGGCTTCTACTCGCTCCAAGCTGTGCTGACGCACAAAGGCCGCTCCACATCCAGTGGTCACTACGTTGCCTGGATTCGCAGGAAAGAAGGTGAGCTGTAAATCACCATCGGAAGATTGAAGTGATTTGGTGTGGCAGGTGTAATTCTGTATTAGTACTTCTTTATGTGAAACCAAGAAGAATCGCCTCGTGAAAATGTTGGCTCTTGGTTGATGTTTCTTTTGTGCACCAACTGTTCATTGCTTATAAGGTATTCTGCAAATACGGTGTTGAGCGAATGCGGTGTGGAACTGCTAAGTATGATGACACCGGTTCAATTACCAATCATGGCAGCTGCATTTCAATTAGGGGTGAAAGGGGAGATGAACTCGTGCACTTTGAATTGCGTGTGTGTTAAAGAACCCCTTGTGATCAAAGTGAATCGGGTGTTTCCCACTTCAGCGTGCCTCATAATCATTGCAGTATTGAAACATAAGAGAATTTGTTAGTATTAGGTGCTGTCTACTCTCGTTACAACGGGCCATGATTGTCCAATGAAAAAGGCCCATTTTAGCTGAAGTGTGTAATACTATCTGAAATCACAGTTGCCATTGGTGGTGAAAAGACAGATTTATGAGTGACCAAGTATGAAGTATTAATTGGAAACTTCGAGGCTACAGCTGAAAAGCCAAATTATTGCCAAATTTACATTGCGTTTTCGGACTGCTAATGGAATGCCATCAAAGATCAGAAGATAAGATAATTGTAATAATCAAGATAACTTATTGCTACTTGAAAGCTATCAACGTGTCTCCCAAATATGAACTATTAGTACAGTTCTAACCTTACCATTTGCTTTGTGTAATGACATTTATTTAGGCATGCGCAAACAGTGAATTTTAGGTTTGAAGCGAATTTGAAGTGAAGAGTGATTTGGTCGAATAATTTTGAATCAAATTCGAATAATATATATCTCATATTATACCGAAAAATGAGCATATCTGTGATGACCCTACAAACCTGCACAATATCTTTTTTTAATTGAAACAAGGGATGTGCAATTGTCATTCTTTCTGGTTCAAAGGGAAGTGGAAAAGCAAGTTTGAATAGTAGCAGGATTTCACTTTCAGTAGAATGCAAGTGATAATCTGCAAAGTATGTTACGTGTTAAAATTTAATATAATTGAAGCATATAAGTCGGTATAACAAGCTTTTAAACTTAAAAAATTATGAATGAACACGAGGGTAATCTGTTCATATAACTATAAAGTGGGGCTTTGCGGCAGTGCGGATTTCCCCTGAATGCACTGTGTATGCACGGTATAGCACCCCTCCGGTGCAGTGGAACCACCTTTACAGGGGGGTTACGTGCAGTTTATATATGTCTATTCGTTCATTTCTAATACTTCGAAATTTCGAATATTTTAAATTTGTGTCGAAGCGAATTCGAATACTGTAATATTCGTTCGAATATTCAAAGTGTTGGAGTACTCGCACATGTCTAGATATCGTCTATAATGATGAAGGCAAGCTATTCCATACGCTTCCTCAACCATCCATCATAGTCCGTCCATTGTAATGTGAGCTCAGGCATCGTGCACCCACATGAAAAGTGCGGACTTGGCGTTTGGTTATGTCACCTCATGGAGCCTGAAATGATTCGGATTAATTTCCCACATCCATTGCGCACCAGCGGTGCTTTCATTGTCGGCACTTGAGTTCAAGGTCTGCTTCGACAGCCTTGGCTCTTGCCATCGTTACATCGTTACGATATTATGGAGGATTGACCTAAATTTTAATTGTGTCATGTTTGTCACGCAGATGAGTGGTTCAAGTGTGACGACGACAAGGTGTCCGTGGTGACATCTGAAGAGATCCTGAAGCTGTCTGGTGGAGGTGAGTGCAGGTCCCATCTACAGCTCACACTTGTCGGTCTGTGTGGCAGTTATATTTTTTTTTTCAATGGGCAATAAAAATTGGCTGCGTATCTGCGTGCTTCACTGCAAATGTCGTCAAGAGACGATAGCTGGCATTGATAAAATAGAGGAGGCACTGCGTAAGATATGGGCGCCATCTGGCAGTGGTGTCGGGAAACATGAGCTTGTGCAGAACCCAGGGCCACTGCCAGGTGGCAGCACCATATCATCGACAGAGGGCTTGTTCGTGCGTAGCGTCACATTTTCAGTGCAGCCTAAGAAACACTAGGGTCTTTAGAATTACGTGTCTATGTATTTTCTAGTAAAGGAACACACCACCTAACATGTACTTGCATGTTGATGTTGCGCCTCAGATATGCATAATATTTGCTTTTTGATCGACAGTGTTCACAAGTGTGAACGCAGCTACCAGTTCAAGGTGGCTGGGTGTTCAGCAAGTGCTTAAACTTTGGCCGGGTGGCTGAATCGTGTGACAGACAGACACACAGAAAGACAGACCAAGATTTCTGCGTTCAAGTATCCCAAGAAAGACTATCATCTTGAAAAGTAAACCTATTTTTACCTGTAATAGTAGATTAACGTTTCACAATGCCAAGAATGCCACTCCCGCTGCAAGTGACTTGGTAAGCAGGGCAAGACATAAAAAATGAAAAGCGAGTGGCACAGTCTTTTACTCTGAAAAAGCTTGACACAACGTCACAAATTTGTGATGGCCTCTCCTCCAGCCTAGTTACAGCTTCTTGTCAGCATAGATAAGCCATGTTGTGTTTGTAAACAGCGATACGATGAATTTTTCAGGCTTCAAGAAGGCACAGTATTAGAAAAATGCCATGTTTTCTCGCATCTAGCGCACTCAAAGAGTACAAAAAGGTTTGTAACTAAAATCATGGTGCAAGATTATAGCAAATTTTGGTGTGCAAGAAGATTTAACTGAAGTGCGAGCTAGATGACCTTATGGTACTATTGCAAAAAAGGTGGTAGTGACTGCTGAAACTGACAGTGGGTAAGTTACTCTGGTGTCTGAAACAGCGTTTGCAAAGATTTTGCAATCTTTAAGCATAGTTAGAGAGGTCATCTCTATTGTAATGTAAAATTTACTTGCACGCTTAAAATGTGCCGGTAATCTGTGTGGATATCTTGTGTAATTTCTCTTCGGATTGTTATCGGTTCAGGTTCACGCCGGGGCAAGTTATGCGCGAGAAAATATGCCACTTTGAAATCTGTGACCTCGTGCTTACACATCTTGGCTGGGGTTTCATCAACGATAGTGCGGCGGACCAGTTGCCCTGCTGTCAACCACCGCTGTAGTCTCTTTATCGATATGTTCGTGGATCACCCTCATTGTTAGCTGGAGCTTGCTTTTGTATTGTTCCAAGCTCATGCCAATGAAACGCTTGAATTTGTCTGTTTCCTTAGGTGATTGGCACACGGCATACGTGCTCCTGTACGGACCCCGCATTCTCGAAGTGGAAGCGGATTGATCATCCGAGCCGCTAGGGAATCCAACTTTCCAGATGCCTTTCCGCCGTCACCGCCTCCTAAAACACCAGCGCTGCCTGCTGCCTCCACCCGATGTCACTCTGTCGTCTCTCTCCACACTCCCCAACCCCCCTGAATTTTTTTTTTTTTTAATATACACCATGAAAGACAATGTGAGAAACTGCAGCCTAATCTGTGGAAGAAAGAGAAGCCGCGAATGCCAAGCGCGCATTGCCGGCGTTTTTTTATTTACGGCCGGTTCGACGGAAGAGAGCGCACGATGGCTCGTGTGGCGTTGCGTTATGGCAACGAGGGAAAGTGAACTTTCCTTTTTCTTTTCTCCTCGCCTCGTGTGGGGTAATTGTGTAAAAAAGAATTAAAAAGAAGCTCAGCCGGAGGCTTGTTATAAGCCGAGCTGTTGCTGAATTTGAGATGGTGTGTTGCTCCTTGTCACTTTTACCCACTGTGATGATTTCTCAGTGGTTTTACTGATCAGTTCTGCGGCATATGCGGCTCAGACTCCACCAACTGTTTCCATATGTGGCCAGCAGTGTACAGTACTCACGTATTCAAACATGACATCAAATTGTTTAGTATAACGACTGGCATGCGCAATTTCTCCAGATAACCGCGTCATGTTGCGATGTATCTGTTCTCTAAGGATAATTCTTTCTCTGATCTACGCATTCATGTCAAAATTACACTGATCTGAGCTGAAGATGCTGGAAACAAAAGCATGTGCATGACTTAGCCCTAAATTGTCCCGTTTCAATCTGCGAGTACTGTAAATATGCCAACAGATGGTGGAGTCTGAGCAAGTTTTTGTGTTCATTTCGGAGCAAGATTGTTTGAATGACAGAGCGAGTTCGAGAGTCAACTGTTCCAATGAGATTTGGAGCAGCAGTTGCTCCGTGAAGCAGAAGTAGGTCTTCTGTGAAAATTGGCTAACAAGATTAGAACTCTGCGTAGTGCATTTTGTTTTTACACATTTGCTTGTTTGGGGCTGCCACAGTAGTTGCTGGTTTTGGTAGTAGTGGTTGACATCATAGATGAGTGAACAGTGAAGGCAAATGACTACATTCAAGGTATCCTGTATGCAGGGTTGCCTGGTTTGGTTACTTAGCGCCAGTTCGGCTACTCTTCGTGGTCTGTGGCGGCAGAAGAAACACCTTGGCTACCTTTTGGCTACCTTGTGTTCCCTTGATTTTTGTTAACCCTTTGTGCGACAGTGGGGGACACATACGTCCCACTTTTCCGTCTACAGAAAAAAATTTTCTCCCACATCACTCGTTGCAATTAGTGCAACATTAAGTAACTCATATGTTACCTAAGTCTTCGCAATCTCGAAAAAAATTCTTTTACCACGCTTTCGAAAGGCGGATGTAGTGTTATAATAGCGTTGAATTTCGGTCAATTTTTTATGGTCGCTTCTGAATTTTCCTCTTCTTGAGATACATAGAACCTACCAATCAAAATGCCGGATAATTTCCTCTTTTTCTGGTTTTTGAGAGAGGCGATCTTAGCTTCCAGTCATCACGTGTTTTTGTAAATTTGCGAAATAACTTTACCGATAAATGCATCGGAACAATCCCCTGCAAAATTATCCTGCTAATCCCGCAGCGCAATTGTGGATATTAATGCGTGGAAATATTTTTCGTGATATCATACACCTCTTGAAATGTAGGCACATGTTCAGGGATAACATCTGTACTCGACAATTTCGACAGCAAAAGCAAGGACAGCCAAATGGACAAAAAAAAGTGGTTGATGCATGCGGTGAAGTAAGCTTTACAGGAACATACCACAGCGCTTTGAAGGCTCAAGAGACGCAACTGCAGGCGGCGTTCTCCTGCTGAAATGAGGTCCGCACACCTTTTCGCTTCACAACTTTAGAAGTGATACTCTGTGCCACTTGCTTCGGCCGTTTCATCCCGAAATTCCCGTTGCTGCAATCGCGAGATGGTGCCTTCATGAGGCAGTGGGACAGTGTTTTCCCACTTTTTGAAAACACTCTCATGAGTCAGTGGGACATATATGTCCCACTTTTTTCAGTAAACTACTGGCTTGATTTTGATGAAATTTGTTTCATACTATTTCTTTCTAGTTTATATCAATAAAGCGCAGCCGGTTTTTATATCACCATGTCAAAAATATAGGACGACCTACAAAGGGTTAAAATATAGCTATATCTTTGGTGACGTCGCAGTCACTAGCTTTCGAGTAGGTGATTTAGAAACATGGTGGTCATTACAGCGTGGACCCGTACCGTGAGTTATTTTCCGATCATATGTTGCCGAACATGACTTTCAACTGCAGTTCGACGCAAACAAGACACTCTGCATCAAGTGAACTTTACATTAGAAATCAGATGCTCGACGGTCTGCTTGTATCACTTCTTACATTTAGTAAGTTTGGATTATAACTAAAGAATATTAACGGTGTGCACTTCTTCATGGTGAACCTCAGTGCAACTACCGAGACGAGGACGATAAGGATGAACAAGACGCTGACTTACGACCAGTTTATTTTCTTCAGAAACGCACATATATAAGCTGCACTGAAGAACAAAGCGACATGAAAAGGACAATAAAGCAGAAAACCACATGATAAATCGGCAAAATGTGAAGCCAAGTCATTAATCATTATCGACCCAAGCTCTGTTAAGATAGTTTGAACTCTTCTTTAGGTGTGTGCTATGGATGCGATGCCTGCACATTGCTTGCCCCAGCAGTCAATCGCTGCTGCTTTATTTCCCGCCTTGTTCGTCCTTCTCATCATCTTCATCTCGGTAGTTGCACGGTGGTTCACTTCTTATGCTTATTCCTTTATTTTTTATGTAATCGGGTTTCACCCACAATAACTGTTGCCATCACTCAGTGCAGGCCGCACTTCAATATTTGAGAAACTTTTCAATTGTTGTAGACTATTCTGATAAGATTGCACACACAACACAACTGTGTCCCTGTCTTTATTTGTGCACACCAGTTTACCTTGAAACAACACTAGTCAAGTTTATTATGGGGCTGACACGAGCCCCAGCAATAACTCTGCCATTCTCAATCATTTATGTATAAAAGGAGACTCATTCTGCCGACAACCGGGCTACGACGACCAGCGAGTGTACTCTACACTATCGTTGCACTGTGGGCGTTATTTCTTTTTCCGGGCACAGCTTTGCTTGATAGTGTTTACTTCTTTAGCTGCTCAGTTAGCCTTCTTCTTCATCACAGCCACATGGCTGTATTGACAGTCACGCATGCTGGAACAACCACTTGTAGTGCCATTAATTTCTTGGCAGTACTCTGTCTCCAGCATTTCCACTTCTTTTTTTACCTTCCCCTCTCCACAGCCACCGACTCACATTAGGTCCACATTGGCTGCTGTGGCTCTGCTGAAGAAGCCCTGCTTGGTATAACACGTAGAACCCCACATTTTAAAGCAATTGTCCATTCCACCAGTTCGAGCAGAATGCTTTTACACTTCTTTTTAAATTGTTTTGAGTGTCAGCAAAACATGAATGGACTTGTCTAAAGGTGGCAGTGCCATCCGCTCACGAGTCGTAGTGGACTGCTTAGTGGAGTAACTAACGTTCAAAGCTGTCACGGCAAGATCTGCCCAGCTACGAGAGTCAACTGACCCTCCTCAAGTTCATACTGCAATATCTACAAGCTTTCTTGCTTCTCTTAACCTTTTAAGGCGCTTTGTACACATTTGTGTACGCAGCCTTTTGCTAGTTGTGTCGACTAGTGGCTTAGCAAGCGGATGATGTTTGCTTTGAATGCATTGAATGTCTCGCATTATAAATGTCTTCATTTACCTTCATTTTGCTCCATATTGCTGCATGTGATCCCTTTACTGAAGACACCACCATACCATGTTCAACGAGTTGTTCGAGAAGCCACTTTCTACGAGCCATGTCACAAGAACATATTTTCTTTTCTTGAAATGAGCACGACTGAAGACAAAATTGCATGGTATTTTTTGCCTGAGATTTGATTCTAATTATGCAAAAACAACATAATGACTCCACAATTAACAGATCTTCAATTACAATTAACACTGATTACACTGAAATCAGTGTAATATGATTTTTGTTGCAATAGAATATCAAGTGTCTTGGAATAATGCGCAAGTTTGATGCCTTTAGACTGTTCGTCATGATTTGTGTCTGAAAGGGTTAAATTGAATGCGTTGTTGGGCAAGCTATTAGAACAAACCAAACGAATTTTTTTTCCCTACGACGATCCCGCTGTTGCACTGCCGTTCATTGGGAGCCAATAAAGTAGAATGGTTTAAGGTAAGGAAAGGTGCTAATTTCCATTGGCATGCTAATGGGGGGGGGGGGGGTGCAAAGTCTGCCCCATACATTGACTTAATAGGGGAGGGGGGGTGCTGCAGTGAACCTTTGCCCCCCCCCCCGAATGGGAATCCTGCGCATGCCTATGCTAATTTCTGCAACCAGCAAGGAGCTCGGTGGAGTCTTCGAGCAGGAGGGTGATAGGGGAGTAAGAGATTCAAGATAAGTGCCCACACCAAGTGCTAGGTCAAGGTACCTCTCTCCCCTTTAAAAGAACTTGGTGTCTAGCAGCACTGGGAATCGTACCCAGTACTTCCCTGCATCAGAGGCAGACGCTCATTGCTTCACCACTGTTGTGGCTCCAATCTATAAAAACCAGTAAAAAACCCAACAGGGAGGTAAAAAATAATGGGCTTGGTCGCATTGGCCACCATTTTGCTGCAAAGTGAATGCTTATAATGGCTATTCATGGCACAATCAGGTTTATGGCGAGAAAAACTGACTCGCCATCCTGGCCCTGCAAGAGTGGATGTGAAGCGAAGCTGTTGATAATTACTACTAGAACTGCCGAGGGCGGTATTATTTTATTAATGCGAAAGCAGTATCTAGGCCTATGAAGTAAAAAAATCACGTGTTGGTCTCCAAATGGTACCAAAACCTATGTGACCAAGTAATGACATCACTTATGACATGACATGATGTAGTGAAGTTGAACGAGAGAAGGGGCAATTTTTTTTTAAAGGGGCTCGTTTCTTTGTGAGACACAATCGAATGAATCTCATGGACAATTGGCAGGTAGTCAGTCATAAGCGCATGTCATGCCAGGACCATCAAACACAGAGAAAAGTATTTCAGGAGAGGAAACTATCAGGCTGCGACAGCACATAAGGAAACAATGCAGGTTTCGTCCCAGCATGGCAAATGGTGCGTTTGGCACGTTCCCATTGATTCCACACCATATACTGTAAATCACGCATTGGCCATATTGGCAAGTTTTCCCAGATTTCATTCGGTTGTGCCAAGAAAGAGAAGTGACTGATAGTTTGAGCGGTGTGATATTGTATAGCACAAAAATCTTGAAAAGAAAGACCAAGTGAACCAACAGAGTGGAACGAAAGATGGCACTACACTCGCAACTGTTTATTGGGCATAGTGTAGCCTCATCTTTCCTTCCGCTCTGCAAGCCGTTAGTCTTTCAAAATTTTTTGACCAAAATATTGTCATTCAGCAAGCACAAACCAAGGGGTAAGCAGTATCGTGATACAAGAGCATCGTGATAGTATTTTAGAGATACTTTTGAGTATCTGTATTTCTGTATCGAGATACATTTAGAAAAATGTATTTGTATCTCAGTAGTGAAATACTTCTACGATGTATCGAATGTATCGCGATACTGTGCAAGACAAGGGTATCTCGCAACTTTTTTTTGTCAGAATCGAGCTGGTGTGTTTTGAAGACAGAAAAGAAGACTTTTCTGTGCTAAGGCCAAGCATAAAGCGCACCAGCGGTCAGCGACACATGGAGATCGGTGAAGGTTTCCCCACACGTATAGAATGGTCCATGTGGTAAAGTGTCTGACGTGGCTGACGGCAGAATCGGGAGACTATGCTGATGAACATAGATCTCTCTCAATGCCGGTGGAGCACCCCCAATTTTTTTTTCGGGCAGCGTTTCGATATGTATTAGTTATAACATGAACTTGTGCTCGTCAACAATGGTAGAGAGACTTTTCTACTTCGCGAGTCTTGTGTTGAAGCCGAACCAGCGCTGTCTAGAAGACAGCCTATTTGAGAACGTACTGCCACTGAAGTGCAATTATCGCAAAAACCTTCTCAGCAAAACAGATGGTGGGTATAAATAAAGGTATAATTTTTTCTGAATTAACTGTTGTTCATTAATGATTCGAGCGATATGGTTGACTTGCATTTTAATTCCACTGCAACATTATTCACAATATTATGCTGCACCTTAATAAGTATACTTGCAGAACATCAGCATCCACATAACTTAAAAATATTTAATATTTAAGTGCTATTTGTGTTATCTATTGGTAGTAAGCAGGGGTAGCGCCAGCATTTTTTTACTGGGGGGGGGCACCCACGATGAGTAAGTTCCTTCAGGGGTGACTGGGAGGCGGGGAATTTAGGCGTGTTCTATGTCTGGTCGTGGGGGGGGGGGGGGGGGCAAAGGGGGGGGGCAGGTGAAAATTGGGGGGAGGGGGGGGGGGCTCCAGCCTGTATATGTATTCCTGTATTTGTAGTCCGGGATACTTTTTTTATGTTTTTGCACAAGTATCTTTGAAATATCCGTTTACGTCATTGACAAATGTATCTCGGTATCTATATTCTAGGCTTCCAGCGCGTGTATTTCTATATCTGTATTCCGGAATACTCTTCTCAGTATCCCTGCCGAGCCCTTGGCACAAACTCGCATTAAGAAAGTTAATCACCAATACTATGGCTGCATTTGTTGATTATTGCCCGAATAACATGCACTGCTGCACATGAAATCAACTACCAAGTGAGATTCTAGAGCAGACGGCATCTGCCAATGAATTGCCGCCAAATGGCCTTTTAGCAGTTAGCCTCACTGATAATGTGCTTTGCCATGTGTTCATGCCAACTTGCATGACGGAGGCCGTGTCGATGCCTCGTGCCACAGCCACAGCCACGGCTCCCTTGGGCCCCCTGGGCAAGCAGTTTCACCCCCTAAATAATTCTTCATGCGATCAACTGACACAAGCCAGCACTTCCTATTATTAGTGCGCTTGCTGAAGCACCGCAGCAAAAAGCTACCCAAGATGCAAGCACCCTCTGAGCTAACTCTCACTAATTATGTTGACTAACTAGCGGCAATGGAATACCAGTAAACTATATAATCAGCCTGCCATTTTCTCCCCCGTCACGTCAGGTGGCATTGCGACTTTAACTACTATTTCAGCACTTGTCATCAATTCCGTTTTGTCCTTGTGCTTGCAGTCTGTTATACTCTGTACCATTATGTCCTTCGTACATCTGCACAATCACTTAGACTCACATTTAGCGTAGAACTTTTAATGAAAGGTTCACCAGCGCAGTAGTCTGGGCATGATGGTAATCCATTTCAACAATATCGTCACACAACACCCAAGGAAAGCGCATTTCTGAAGTGCTCATTTTCACGAGCGAAAAAATATTTCTAGAGTTTATTTACAGTGAATTTGTACACACTTGGGAACGTCAACACTTTACACGTGACAACTCTACTAGAATATATCTCTCTGCTTCGGTCGATCAGCATCGGCTGGCAGGCCCTGGAGTTCGCGCAGCCCCTAAAAAGAAAGATGTGATGCAGCCAGTTATACTGGTCCAAAAAACACCATGCACTTTCTCTCACTAAATTTCGCCTCGACTAAAACCTGTGCAGAGCAAAGGGTTAGCATAGACATAAGTTGCAGTCAACCTGCTAACAGAAAATGCACAAAAAAATTACAGCAGAAACTGACTGGGAACAGTTAGACGTGAATAGCATCACACTGACTCAATGACACTCTGTAAGTTGTGAAAACACACCAGGCAAGTCTTAACATGCTGACTTGCAGGAAGAAAGTTCTTGAGATTACCATCTGCATCATGGGAAATGTGCCAAGCAACTAAATACACTTGCTTGAACAGTAGGACTTTCTTAATGTTCTTTTCTTGAGTCATTTGCCTGAGGCATAGCAATTAGAGCATCAAGCATCAGAACTACAGATCTAGCACTCATATCCTGCCATCGGAATATAGTGAATATGTTCATTTAAGTTTATCCGGTGTGCACCCGCATGTGCGTTAGTGAAGTAAATAGACTTTAGGTCGTACATTCACCCAATAACATTAATGCTAGCCAGAGAAGTGCTATTGGCATTATCTATTGGTAGTAAGCTTGTCCACACCACTCGCATGCTGTAGGCAGTAGCCATGTTCACAAGTACTTTCGACTGCCATTGAGCTGAACAGCTGTAGAATTCACTGTCTGCAGTATTATACAGCAAGTATAACTACCACTCACATTCAAAAAGCCCTGATGAAAATGTTGTGACACACCGACTGACAAGATGGCAGCGGCAGTACATGCGGCGAGTGTGAGCGCACCATTGGTGCAAATGGCAAGTGCTTTGGCACTGAACAGGCGGTTTGTGTTGCGAACAATAACCAGATCAGACTCTGGAAAGACCATTTTAGTCTAATCGCTCACATGCCAAGGAAGAGCTCGGATACTTTAAAACATGCATGCAAACAAGAAAGCCAGTTGGTCGGCTTGACACTGCATTAGTTACTGAACTGGCCGTTAAGACCAGTTTACCACAACTCAGGAAAGTTGTCGTAGACTTGTTAGTGGCATAAAAATTGGGGGGTGGTGGGGTTGGACCGAGAGGTAGAAGAGAATGGAAAGTAAGTGCCACCTTCTCAAGGCGAGTACCCACACTACCGAGGCCAGGTGGCATACCTCTTTCCCCTTTTAGTTTGTTAAACTCTGTATTTCATCCCTCAGGTACCTAAAGGTGACCCTCTATCTTGTCTTGTCCAATTTATCTCTTAAGAAGAGAACTGGTGCTCAGGATGTGGCAAAGTAAGGACCAACAGACACAGTGCGGTTGTCTTCTGTTGAGCGTTACACAATTCTGCTTCAGTATCGCACAAACCAGCCCCATTCCAGCACACTTCTACTATTGATTAAGGCAAGACCACAGCTAACGACAATTCAATCATCAGATCACTGCACTGACCTGCAACACCATCTGGATGTGCGCCTTTATGTTTGCCGACTCCTGGGAGACGCGCTGCAGCTCCGTCTCAAGCAGCGCTTCTCGCCGGCCCACAAACCACAGGGTCTCCTCGTGCGTCAGCTCCACAAAGAAGCCCATGCCGACTTGCACAAAGATTTTTGACACGTCCGGCCTGAAAACAGGTTCATGCAGGGTTCCATAACAATGCAAGCAGCAAACCTTCGCTATAAAGGCCGCAGCTGTTCACGTACATGCCTCTTTGATTGAAGCATTGTACAACCAATTTCAAAGCTCACTGTGTGATCTGCTTGTATATGAACATGACACACACACAAGTGATGACCTCCAACTAAAGGTTTATGTCTGTTTAATTAGGTTATTGTTAAGCAACCTTTATGCATCTCATTGTCACAAACTCAACGATGATCCATAAACCGATCTCGATATTTTTTTTATTCTTTATTCGGTTGTGATAAGTGAGGCTCAAGCTGCTTTCCACTAATACAACCAATTCGATTAACCATGCATTGTCTCGCAGTCATAAATCCAGTTCAACAGCTCTGTTCCGTCTCATTTAGTGTTTGTACACGTGCCTAATATATGTGAAGCCGTTACAAAAACAGTGGCAAAACAACAACAACTTTTTAGCAAGTGTCTTGCACAGTTTGCATCATATGCATCCCGTCACTTGTAATGTAAATGTCATTTCGAAACACGGGGACGTGCGCCTTTAATTACGGTTCACGAGAAGCTTTCGGGCTCACCGCTGCGTTGTTCTGCCCCAAGTTTCACAACATCGCTTGCTTTGCTTTGCTCCTGATGTCACAAGACCGCTTCGTTGCTTTGCCTGTTCGTTTCTACTGATCGTATTTCAGTAACACAAACGACTGTATTTACGTACACGACGGCTTGGACGTAGAAGTTGCTGCCAAGATCTACCTGCGTCCTAAATGTCTCCTTGTTCGCCGCCACTTCCTGCAAAGTTTGGGAAAGACAAATGAGAAACTACCGATGCGCGAAAAGCCAGTAGCGCACGCTCGCGAAAGCTTGCCTGGATCCTTTCGACGACTGTACGCAGTTGAAGAAGCTCTGCCAGCTTCGCACAGATGCGATCACGCTCCTCGAGGCATTTCCTGTGGTTTAGGAACAAGCACACACATAAAAACGGAGAAATAAAACGCTGCTGTCAACTACAATGTCACCTACGAACCTGAGGTCTTCCTTCAGCACGTCGTTCAGGAACGTTTCATACTGCAGGACCTTCGAGCGAATGTCCGCCATGGAGCACGGTGTTGTCAGTGCACAATAAATCACTCATTTACGATCGCCAGTATCACGGAGCTATTCTGAAAATCCGGGGACTTCAGTTCAATCATTCGCGCACGCGACTCCCACAGCATCGAAAACGTGCGCACGAAAACAGAACAGTATGCCAACGTAGAGAAATGATTCCCTCTTGTGTTTCGTAGAGTAATGATAAAAGATCACTTTGTTAGCGTTTTCCGTGAAGCGGGAGGTTTTGCCTGTCACCACACCGAAATCACTAAAACTTACGATTTGAGTCATAGTGTTGATCTGATAAAATTAGCATAAGTTCAGTTGCTTATTAAGTAAATGTATGTATATTTGTCAGCTTGTATATTAATTTGCATTACTCGCGTTACTCTTAAGGCTGCGTCGTTGTTTCGGTTTCGATTTTGCCGTCCGTTAGCGCATTTTTTGGTGCATTGTCGATTCAACTATTTCGATGACGCGACTTTCCTGGTTATGCTTGGTTGATTTCCGTGTTCAGTACTGTTACGACGACGGCGACCGAAATCTTCACTGGAAAACACCAGTATCCGTTGTTCGGAAAACACAGTGCTGCACATATGATCTGCCGGCCGGACTCGTTAGCGAAATCCTTTCGGAATCCGATAGCTCAAAGTTTTTCAGCGCGTTCTGGCGATTGATAAAAGCAACGAATGTCAACAAATTCTTACCTTTCTGTCGCTACGACAGCTAATCCTTTTGAACAACCCAAGTTTGCTTTCCAACTAACTCTAGTGGAAGCATTGGTTGGGCCAGGGCCGTAGGCGGAATTTTTTTTCGGGAGGGGGGGGGGGGGGGGGGCATCACTTTGATCTAAAGTGGGGGTCGGGCAGGCAGATGTGGTCGAGTGCCACTTTGTGCTCCATATGTCATGGCAAAAAACAAAAAAAGAAAAAGAAAAAAAATCAGGGGGTGCACGGGCCCGGTGTGCCACCCCCTGGATACGCCACTGGGTTGGGCGTTACTATAAATTCAAAGGCACCGAGTTTGTTGAATCGCGGAAGTTGAAATATGTCGCACAAAACAGTGACGTTATAGAGCTGGCCGGCGTTTGTGTTAGCTGATTGAACACAACGAAAACGTTGTGTTCAAGATGGATGACCTGGCGGGATTAACCCGTTACCCCAACTTCATTTGGGAGATGGATCTGTTATGATGGTTTATCCAGCCTCCAGGGATGGTGTACCCCTCTATATCCGCCAGTTGCACAGAGGAAGTGATACAGTGCTCTTAACCGGGTCGTAACGGGGGTTTAAAAAGAGCGGAGCTCTAAGCTTTTCGTTGCGCGGGTGGTGCGAACAGAAATTATCATCATCAAGAAGTGGCACGCGCTGGCTTTGTCCTCTCCATCAACTTCTGCTTCGCCCCCCACAACACTTCCACTGATTTGTCCGGCGTGGAATGCAATAACTACGATGGGCGAGTCTGTTACGTGACTAAAAATCACCTAACATCATGCAATAACTAGTCACGTGACTAAAGCTACATAATATCACTTAATAACCAGTCACGAGACGAAAAATTACGTAACATGACGTAACATCTAGCCACGTGACTAAAAATCACGTAACATTCTGTCACGCGACCGAAACCACGCCACATCGCGTAATAGCTAGCCGCATGACATGTTCTGCCATAAACCACGTAACAGCTAGTCACGTGACATGTTCCCGTCAAAAACCACCTAACAGCTAGTCACGTGACTGGAATCCAACATCACGTAACAGGTAGTCACGTTAAACGTCTAGCCAAGTCTGGCCATACTTAGTACTCCTAGCTAAAACTTAGCATCGCTAGCAATAGCGTGGTATTTTTAGCAAAACTTAGGTCAAACACTACCTCCGCTGATGGTTACAGCCTTGCGCCATTAGTGCAAGCTGCGAACTTTTTAATTTTATTTCTTTATTATTATTTCTTTACGTAGGGCAGGGTGAAGGGAGGGGTCGCTCCCATTGTGCATGTGATGCATGTACGAGAAAAATGCTAAGAGAAGGGGCAGAGGGGTGAGTGTGTTCAGACTATGGTGTGGGTGTGGCGCACATTATGGCGGATTACTTACATACAGTCCTGAAAAATCGGAGTTATCGGTTATAGAGTGATGCCGATGACAGTAACAGAAAGGCGTAAAAAGTTTCAAGTTCCTCCTCTTGCTTTTCCACCGTCATATAATTAAATTGCATTACTAAGAAATGTAAAACTGATTGTAATAAATATGGGACTCTTTCCTGAGAAAAAAAAAAAGAATAACGAGCTGAGTATGAGAGCAGTTTTGACATATATGAGGTCATACCGTGGCTGCGGTTATGGAGAGAAATTAAAAAAAAAAAGAGCTTTGACTTCTATTTTCGGCGCTGGCCCCAATCGGCTGACTTCTTCCAAATAAATCTAGATTGACTCTTGAAATAACAGTGCTTACCTAGGCTATAGCATACCTTAATAAGCGACATTTTAAGTGATCAAAAGTAATGCACATTTTACTCAGCTCTGGCGTTCCTCATCACGGCCACATAATATTAAAGGGATGGTGCCACCAAATTTGTGGCTTGCGCGTTCTTCGCTGCAAGCGTTTGTTATAGGTCTAGGAAGCATGATACACGCACCAAGATTCACGTATTCTCGCTAAATATTTTAATATCGCCTTATTTATGTGGACAACTTTCGGTTTCGGTTTCTGGGCGCCAAGTTGGACAGTGACGTAGAAGTGTAGGAGGCTTGGTCACGTGACCACACAAGGCTCGTGCGCAGATGCGCAGCACTTAGCCAGGAAGCGATCGAAACTCATCGAGTGATGTAGCAACCGATGCTTTGCCGGTACGTACAGCCGTCATTTTTATGAAAGTGAACACGCGAGCAGGTGGCCAGCGCGCTCCGGCGGCTGCTTGCAGCGCGTTCAAGCGGGAGCGAGAGCAACCGCAGCCTCTTTTCGCGTCATCTCGTGGCGAGCAAAACAAGTCAATGATGATATGGAATAGGCGGCAATATTGCAACCCCCTCCCCCCTACAAGCCGATTACGCAAGAGACCGGGCCTGGCTTCGTGCGTAATCGCCTTGAAGGGCCCGGCCTCTCGCGTAATTGCCTTGAAGATGGAGGGGGTTGAAATCTTGCCGCCGGTTCCATATAATCATTGTAACAAAACGGAAACTTGGGCCAGTTGGTTGTACTTCATATTCACCGGCAGCGCAACCACACACACGGACAGAGAAAAGAAGTGAAACGGAAACACAGCGCTGACACTCACAACTGAACTTTTTATTACAGAAACAACACTTATATGATCAACCCCCCTACGTTTCCCGCATGCGCAACCCGAAAGAACGCGTAAAGCTTGCGCACGAACAAAGGCAAAAAAGCGAAGCGGGCCCACCAACAATATACTTCAAAGTTACACGTGCTGGTCTAAAAATTCAAACTCACAGTCATATAACGTCACCGATGGTTCACTGATACACGATCCACCTTGTTTCCTAATGTAATATGCCTCATTTAACTCTCTAACAAACATATCATCATTGACTGGTTGTTTTGCTCGCCACGAGATGACGCTAAAAGAGGCTGCGGTTGCTCTCGCTCCCGCTTGAACGCGCTGCAAGCAGCCGCCGAAGCGCGCGGGCCACCCGCTCGCGTGTTCCCTTTCATAAAAATGACGGCTGTACGTTCTGGGGGTAACGGACGTCCGGAGGTCACTCATGTCACTACAGATATGGTGTGACGTCACTACAACTTTCGTTCTCCTTCCTATAGATATACTATAGTGCCTAGAATATATTTTAGGCACTATAGATCTACGTCAGTTTTGATGCGCTAGCGATGGGCATCGACCGGGAGAATGAGCATTTAGGTACACTTTGGAAGTGAATTAAAATATATTCTGAACGTGTGCTGTGTCCAACACTTCGTGTGGAGTACGTGTCCTTGCATACAGAGGAAACCCTCCAGCAGGCTTTTATAGCTTCAAAATTTGATGGCTCCACCCCTTTAAGTTTAGATGAATGCAAGGCTTCGACATCACCTAATGCGTACCTAATGCGTGCGGTTGTCATGCGTGTATGGAAACGCATAGAAGAAAAGCAAGCACACTCAAACTGTCAGTGAACACTTTCAACCAGCACCACATTTATTTCACAAGTTGTACCTCGATTAAGGCAATCATCCAACAGAACATATACAAACTCTGTCAACGGAAATGTACGCCAGCTAGAAAAATAGACGTCGAAAGAACACATCCGTGGTTTCTTTTTTTTTTTTTTTCCGTGAAGGCCGACAGGGAGGCTGATCAGTCAGTTCGACCATTCAGTCGAGCTAATAGCGAAGTTGATTGCAGCCATTACAGAGGTGGTCAGAACTTGGCTGTTTAGCCGTGGCGTCGCTTTGATTGGAAGGGGAAATAAAATAGCGCGATTTTTTTCGACAAAAGAAACGTACAAAATACTCTCGCAGTGGCCACACCACGAATCAGCCTCCATGTTTTCATCTGTAACTGACTGAGGAAATTAGCCACAGAAATAAGTTTTCGGCGCGCCATTATTAGACTGCCGCACAAGATGAAAAATAACAATTCACCGCGTTGCTTGAACCACTGCTAGAACTTTGCTGCGACCAACACGGTACGTAGCGTGTCCTAACGTCTTCTTTTTTGTTCTGCTGTTCATTTTGGGCGCTAAATGAAGCCGCAGGGCGCAATCAGAAGTTCCGGTTTCGTTTACGGAGGTTGTGACGTCATCAACCAGAAGGTGGTCACGTGGGAGCAACAAACGTTTTGACGCTCGCTCCGGTTCGCTCGATTCTGCTACGCTGCTACATTAATCCTTATATAGATTAATCTTTTTCGCGAGTTGAAGCATAGCAATCGGTGGAGTGAGCCGGAAGGAATGCCAGTTAAAGAGTAATGAGGTGCTGTTACTGTATCGTGCGTCCATGATGCCACAATAAATTTTCTGAGTCGAAACCGAAACTGAATGTGCAAATGCTGCAGTATCACGTATTCAAAGCGGTTGGAGCCTTGAACGTATTTTTTTTTTTTCCATGGTTCTGAGGCCCCGGAACAGTGTGATAGTAACATTTTGTTGGTAGTTAGCGCTCGTATGTTGTCTGGTGTCGTTTTCTTTGGGTCTGTTTTTCCTGCGCTACGAAGTATTTAAGATGATCAACCAACAGGCCCAATTCGCCACAATTCGGAACATCAGTTAACGTAAAACACGGAAAGCCTGGAATTTCGTGTCAGTGCATCTTCAAGTGCATCTTTAAAGTGCAACAGTAATAAGGTGAGTACAAGTTCACTTTGAGAACATTTCCCGAGGTCGGGCGAACATGTCACGAAAGCTTACAGGAATGACCGCGTATACGTTACAGGCGAGACAACACTGCGCGCCACCTACAACGAGTGCAACAGTTTTACGCTTTACAAGTAACGCAGTGCACACTTTTACGTACACTGTCAACGACGTACACCAGCTGCGGTCGAGTGTGATTTAGCACGAATTGCAGGCAGTAACAGAAACCGAAAGAGCCTGCTGCATGCGAGACAATATTTTATGCCGTTCAATCACCCACTGTTACCAGTTTCGGGTGTACTAGATCTATTGCACAACGTCAAGTTTGAAGGGCTCATAAGCGACAGTTTTTTTTTTTTCTCGTGTTCGCTTGCTGGCGATTCGTAGAAGATGCTATGCACGCACACTATTTAAACACTACATTAAAGGACTACATGGCTTGTTAGTTTCGAGTAACAGTCATAAAGAATTACAAAAATACAAAGGCTGTAAACAATCGGAAAATGTCACATCACAGGCGTTAACAATGAACGAGTTCTATACATGTATGAACACACATCCATCAAGAGTGATATACGTTACACAGCGAACGACAGATTTTTGGAACAAATTTCGCCCGCTGTGATCATGACTCTGGCAGGCAAAGGTCTTACGTGTTCCAGAAGAAATCGAAAAAAAATTGTGTTGCTTATATTAGTATATATGCGAACAACAATGAGGCCCACTCAATCAACGAGCTGCCTCCATGACGTACAGGGGGGGGTCAAAAGTTCCCAGGCCACGCTTCCATAGGGAATACATGGGATAGTGGCCTGGGAACTTTGACCAGCCCTGTACATTTCTTTCACAACAGCCTTCATAACCTCAAAATGGAGTTAGCTTTTCATACTATTCACCTCATGTCCACCATTTTTTTCCCCTACAAGTAACATGTCCTTTTCTAGACAGACGATATCGTGAGATCAGGTGACCCCCTACGCTATGCCTTTGTGCGGAAGTGTGAACAAGTTAATTATCACAAACGTTGAAATGGAGGTACCCCATGCAACAGCCTTACACACTTAGTATATATTTCTTCGCTGAAACCTTCCAAAATGTTTTTGAAACCAGTCAACATGGTGCCCGCTTTAGCTCGGCGCATATGTTGTACAGTGTTCGCTCTATAACTGGTGTAACCCGTACGTGCGTTCAAGTCTCGAAGTACAATACACCGTGGGCTAAAAATTGCCTTGCTAGGGCACGAACATGGCCGTATATAGTCATATCGAGTTGCCTTTCCCTTAACACATATTCGCATTGGCACGACCTGCGAAGGTGTAATTAACCCTAAACGTGATGCGCAATTAGGCGTGATACTACGCAGGGACATGGCAGAATCCATTTTTTTTTCTTGTTCCCGTGCCTCCCCCCTGCATGCATGCTGTCTTGATAGGGGGCGGAGCTTTGCAGGGTGATCGGGGACAACCAGAGTTGCCAGAACAAAGGCCTCCGGAGATCGGAAGGAGTGCGCAGACCCTGCCAAAACATATCGCGACTTCTCCGCCAGGGGAACGGCGCATGCGCCGTGGAATCGTGAAAAAGGGCGGATTATATCTGACACACAAGCGGGTCTGAGTGTGCACCCGTTCCAGCAGGTCCAGTTCATGTTGCTGCACTGCACTGCGTATACGTCTAACTGCACATCGCCAACAAGCGTCGACCAACAGATCACAAGTCCTGTGGCCTCCGCTTCAGAGGAGTGACCACTTACACCACTGAAGTACGGCTATCCCATAGTGATATAGCTCGTTCTTATCGCAGTTGGGATCTTATCGCAATAAAGATCGCGCCGGTGCAACGCACATAGTCCACGTACTTCGGACTGTTTTGCTCTGCGGTTCTTTTCCGGGCATTGTCATCGGTTCCGCCATACTGTTGCCTCCGCCATCTTGTCAGCTGGGATCGGCTTAGAGGGCTGCTATGGCCTCTGTGATTGGCGCGATTCACCAACATGGCGGAATTTCACGTTGGCCTGAATGACATTATCCCAGGTTAAACAACCCCTCCTTCTGATTTCTTTCGTTTGTCTCTCTCTCTCTCTCTGCCTTTCTTTTTCTGAGATCATGCATACAACGAAGCGTTAGCAGAAACACACTAGCTATATATTTCTACTCTATTCTACTTCTACGTCACGGGTTCACGCATTTTCTCGCTCAGAACGGAATGATGGATCTCTTTACAAGTGACGTCACGTGCTTGCTTTGGAAGTAAGGCTCCGCCTCGTCATTTTCGTCGGGAAAGGTTCAAGAAGTGCTCATAGAGCGTCGTCTAACTATCTGAAGGCAACAGCGAGGCTTCGTCAAACGATTGTTTCAAGTGCAGAATGTATAGGAACCATCAAACACGCAGCGTGAGTCAGTTGTGAGCTAAATGTTGCACAATAAAGGGGAAATAAGAGGGGCATGCAAGATCATTTATCGAAGGCCGTGCTGCGCTGTTCGGCCAACGGTTGATGCTCTCGTATTCGGCGCATACTTTCCCGCTCCTATTGTCAAACATTGTCGTCACTTCGTAAGCATGCCAAACATATGTACAGTCGGAATCAGCCCTGTCTAGAGCACCCAGCCGGCCGCTGCAGCTGCCGTTTTCTGCAGAAATATGCAAAGACCGACGCCGTAATGATACCAAACATGGTCATATCGCATGCTAGGCCCTTCTACTATAATGAAAGCATGAACGGAAGCTTGTAGCTAACGCGAGGTAGAAGCTGCGGCCAACAACAGTATCGACAGCCACGCGCTCCGCTGCTCCAAACAAGTGTGATTCTATCTGTACTACGAAGTTAAGCACCACACCGACGCGCTTGCAGCCGAACGAATATGCCACTCATGAATTGTCAGCCGGTGACCAGCAACGCGTAAATTTTGATGAAAATCTACCTGACGAGTTGCTTGTGGTCACTCCTTTCGATATTCATTTCTTTGTTCTTGCTTTTTCTTTTTTGTCCCTACATGCAACGCGCGGCGCTGTTACGTTAGAAAATGAGATGATGCAACTTCCGGAATAAGCACAGAGGTTCAGTTTGATATCGCAAAATGTCTCATTGTTTGCTAGGGTAGCGTGGTTAATGACAAACAATAACATCACATGCTGAATGAGCCAATTAATAAGACCACGTGAGCTTTTGGCCGCGGCTTTGATGCTCTGTACATTCTACCAAGCAACAATTTTTCAAACTCCTTACCGAATCCCACATGTACACTAAACTAACTTCATTTTCAGCAGTAACTCACCGCTTTTCACAACGTCTAACTAGCGAACACTTCGCATTTTTTGTCTGGGCACCTCATTATAGCACCTAGCGGAATTTTTTTTCGGTGAAAGCCCGTAAGTATACGACTCATTCTCTTGCTTTCTTTTCCTAGCCACGATTCATCGTCTATTTTATCAACTGTCCTCCGATATTTTTCGTAGTATGTATATCGCATTCACCTCACAATGTGCTCTGTTTTGTCCTCTCACAGTCAATTATTCTGGTACACGCTAACGACATACAACGACATGCAACGAAAAAAGCAACATTACGCGCAAATACTCGCCTAATAATTCACACTCGTAAAAGATACTTGACTCAATCAGTCTCAATAAAGAGAGGGAGAAAAAAAAAGCGTGCATTACCTATACGAACAATGGTGCTCTAGTGACATTGCGTTCGCAAACCAGGCTTTCTTTTCGCCAATGTCCCACGATCACCAATTTCTCTCCACAGATCACAAACAAGTTAGCAACACTGTACCATGTAAGCATATACCGAATTATCAAGGCTACGCCCTTACATAGCAGAATTCCTTTCGTTCGCGGCGCGAGACATGCGGGCAACTTTGTCTTCTATACGTGTGTCCGTAAGCTCGAAGACTAAGATGCTGACAGTGCTTTCTTCCTCATGCCTTCACTCATCAATGGCACAGAGTCATACTGAATCTATTACACAAAACAACGAAGCGACATGACTAAGGAGAGAGAGAGAGAGAAAACGAAACACGACACACGTCATAACCTTAACTTCGAAGCGCCCTACAAACAAAACGAGTGACGTGTTTCGTTTTCTCGCTCTACGATCCTGCCGCTTCGTTGTTTTGGGCAACAAATTTACTATGTCTCTAACCTACTTGCTTACTACAGAAGTTTCACAGAAAGACCAATGAGTGACGTGTAAACCACGTGACGGACTCGAGGCTACATGCTCACGCCAACCACACACGCACAGCAGGACCCCGTCGCGCACCACAATCAAGTGGCCGTGGTCCGAATGAACGAACGAGTCCAAGCTCGGCGGTCTCAGTCCCTGAGCGGCTGCACGGCGGTGATCTTCTCGGTGACGGGCACCCTGAGGTCGTCCTCTTCGTCTTCCTGAGCCTCTCTCGATTCACCCACGACGGGGGCGTACGGTTCGTCGTCCTGCCAGCGGGGACACAGCGCCGCCAGCATCAGGGCGGCGGCCAAGAGAGAGCCTCCGCTGCAGAACATGCAGAGACCCGCGAGCCGCCACGGGTGGGGCCTCCGCACCAGGCTAAGCGGTGCGGCGTAGCCCAGGCCCAGGGCCACGACTCCGAAGAGGAAGAGCAGGGAGCCGACCCACAGGGAGGCGGACCAGGCGACCCGGGCTGCTCGCCTGGCAGCGCGGCGCCTGGACGCGGCGCCTCCGCCGTAATGGGAACCGGACCCGCAGCCGGAGCCACAGCCGGAGCCGCAGCCGGAGCCTCCCCCGTGCGAGCCCTCGGGGCAGTCGGCGTAGAAGCGGTGCAGGTGGCAGCGGACGCCGAACAAGGCGCCGCCCGCTCGATTTTCGACGACCTGGAGGCCGCACGGGGCAAGGGACGCTCACCTGTCGAGAACGTGGCCACCGCCATGACAGTTAGGCTTCATTTCTGTGTTATTACGTATATGCCATAACACATCGTAGCGTACCCCTCGAACACTCCTCCTGCGCCCGGAGATTTGTGAACGGTGAACGGCAAGCGGTCGGGTCCTTGTCTACCGCACTTACTCGCATACTATCTAACACTGTTGGTTAAAGATGGCTATATTCATCATCATCAGCAGCAGCATCCTCATCATCATAATAATTTATCTGACCCTCAAGGGCCCCGTAGGGGCATTACATAAGGAGGGGGGGGGGACAAACAGTAAAAGCAGATCGCTAGATAAAAAAAAAACAAAGGAAAAAAGAAACAGTAGTAAAAATACACGAGTGATAGTTTCGCGATATCCGAAAACATGCGCACACAAAATGTACTTATACGAAGTATCCAAATACGGCAACGTAGGTGGAGTGTTAATGTGTTTTCAAGTGTAAGTGAACTGTTAGTAGTTGTTCGAATATGCATGAGTCACGCTCTGACACGATGGCTTCCGGTAAGTCATTCCATTCCTGGATGACGACAGAAAGAAATGATTTGTTAAATGCAGTGTTCCTACCAACAAGTCGTTGGAGCGTTCTGTAATTAAACAGGCGACAAGAATAGTGGGTGGGAAGGAAGCAGTAGATAAACATGTACGTTAGGAAAACAATAATGCATTTTGTGGAAACAAACAGAGTCGAGAAAGATTACGTTTGTCAGATAGATTCTGCCAGCCTACAGTCTCCTTGATAAAACGTGATGCTTGATGAGTGATCGTAGTTAGACGTAACGAACCTGGCAGCTCGATTTTGAACGGATTCCAGCAGATTAATTACGTAGGTTTGTTGACTAAATTGTTGACTAAACCCCGCCACGGTGTATAGTGCTTACGGTACTCGACTGCTCGGGCGCGGGATAGAATCGCGGCCACGGAGGCCGCATTTCGACGGAGGCGAAATGCTAGAGGCCCATGTGCTTAGATTTAGGTTTCATGCTAAAGAACACCAGATGGTAAAAACTTCCGCAGCCCTCCACGACTGCGTCCCTCATAATCATATCGCTGTGTTGGGACGTAAAACCCCAGCAGTTTGTATATATTATAATCTTGACTAATTGATGGCTAACGTTGACTAGCGCTCATTTAAAGTAGGATAGCCACTCATATAACAGAAAGATTGTCTTGTTCATTTTAGTTCAGTTCAATGATGTTCTCGCATTCTTTCATTGAGAATAAGTGAACAAACCGAAGTTGAGTTAATTCTGCCTGGTTATTTTCTTTACAATGCACTGTAGAGAGAGAGAGAGAGAGATTCTTTATTAGAAAACAGAGATTTTTGCCGGCGTCTATATAGCGCTGACATGCTGCCTAAAGCGTCACCCATGCAACGCTAGAGAAATAAAGTGAACATCTTATTTTTGCTAAATATCTGCACTTGCGTTGGCATGTCTGCCCTACTCTTGAATCAATTTTCTTTTTCTATGTATCGATTTCCTTTTTTTTTTGTTCGTTTGTTAGTTAAGTAACGAAGTTGCCGTTTTGTTATGGCCGCATACGACGTACCCTATATTGCTATCTTGAAACGTCTAAATGAAAACTAAACTCGTTCCTTTGAAAGTGGCTTCTCCGCATGAATAATCTTTATGTGGCGAAGCTCGCTTTACAAACTACCTTGTTTTGTGGACGACGTTTGACGCGTTGGAAGTATTTATCAGGGGGGCGTTGGTATAGATACGCATTCGCATAGGCATGCGCACGGGGTAGCAGGGGGGGGGGGGCGGCTGCCCCCCCCCCCCTAGTAACCTTAGAGGGGGGGCACAAAGTCAGCCCCATAAATTGACATAATAGGGAAGGGAGGGGCGCTGCGACGAACCTCCCCCCCCCCCCCCCTGAAGGGGAACCCTGCGCACGCCTATGTGCATCCGGATATATGTTGAAGGAGTTCTTCGCTCCTGTACGGGAGCGAAGACCTCCTTCAAGCCATTCTCAAATGGCTTTTTCCCTTTGCCTCCGATCACATATGTTGTGATGAATAAATCAAATTAAATCAAATCAATCAATCAAATCAGTCGCCGCACGAGCGACGCAGCTTCCCCTACCGGCACCCGTTCATGCTCCTTCGCCCGACGGAGCCGGCTGGTGCGTTTCGCCTCTGCTTCAGCCGCGC
Source organism: Rhipicephalus appendiculatus (assembly GCA_030522465.1). NCBI lineage: Eukaryota > Metazoa > Arthropoda > Arachnida > Ixodida > Ixodidae > Rhipicephalus > Rhipicephalus appendiculatus. Next base: position 46,358 of record JALIZH010016480.1, on the reverse strand, counting down.
CCATGTGCAGCCTTCGCAAGCTTTCGCTCGCGCATAGAACGTACGACGCGCTGGGCGATGTTATCGACATGAACGCGACGTCAAAAATGCGCCTCGAGTTTCCGTATAATAGCTATCGCAGTAATAAAGCGGTGCAACAAATCAAAGCGCGCATCTTAATGGAGAACGGAGGAGAACGACGATTTCATTTACATTAGCAAATTACCACTTCACTAAAACCAAAAGCACCACTCTTGCCACGACAAGAAGCCTGGAAAGCCAGAAGAGGCGCAAAGGTTAACACAGGTGGCGACAACGCCTTCAGGTTCTTGCACCGACTTTCCATGACGTCATAAATTTTGATGGAGTCTTATTGGGCCTGCAGAAATCCTCATCCGTAAAACTGAATTTCTTGCTTTTCTAAGCGAGCCATAGACATAGGACAGCAAGCTTAGCGAGATTTTGTCGAGCACATGTAGCCAAATTATAAAAAAAAAAAGAAAACCCAATTTGAAATCAGTGACGCCACGTTCACATAAGCTTGCCGAAGTTTTGGCACGAAATTCGAAAATCTTTTACCTGAATTTCTCTCCTCGTAATTAACCTGTAATGGCTAAATTAACGGTGACACAGTGCTGAAAATTTTTTATCAGTCTGAACTGATTTAATATTTGAATAGCGCAAAAAGACACAGGGACACAGGCGAGTAAGACGATAGAGGCGCTAACTTTCAACTGACGTTTATTTTTTCGGAAAGACAACATATATGCATAGAACAACTGGTCATGCGCAACGACTCCGTCTAACAGCAAAAGCATAATCAGCATTTCAATTTACTATCTTACAGCCCTGAGATCAGCAAACCAAGTTTCCTTATCAGACGGGGATAAAGATGGGTGGATCATGCATTTATCTCCCAATCTAGCAATGGAAAAAAAGCTTCGGCTACATCTCTAGCTGTTTGATCGCCGTTTTGGAATAGTACAGTTGCATCATCAAAACACGGTGTACAATTTGCACTCTGCGCAGTGAAGGGACGGGTGGCTACTTGGCCTGCATTTGTTATGAAGTGATTTGTTGTTTCGCTTTAGTGTCCGTCCCTGTCGAAATTTAACACCCTTACCTTACTTTAATGCACTTGGCTGATGTTATCCGAGTCAAAGCTCCGCCACCAAGCCGAGCCGAGCCGAGACGGCCACTCACGCACTCACGCTTACGCCTCCAGTAACAGGGTATAGACTATTTTACGGATGGGTTTGAGTGCCGCCATGTTGGGCTGTTAACCTTGGTGTTTTGTATCTTCAACGACTGAACGGACAGTATTATGGTAGACGCACACACCTGAAAACCGTTGGGTTGGTGCATACGATGTTTCGTGGCCTTGTTTATTGACCTCGCGATATACAAAAAGAAGAAAACATTGACTTAACAGCCCAAGATGGCGGCGTCCAGATGTCTCACGGAAAACAGTCTATACCGCTAAAGGGCAATGTGTTTAAAGGGCAATGTGTCTACAGAGCCTGAGACGACCATGGATAACCACGCAAGGGCTGTCGGCTCGAGGTGTTCCATAATTGATTCGAGCGACGCTAGCGGTAAACTGCGGCGTCATATTCTGTCTCGCTTCTCACAACACCCACTTCCGGTAACGTGAAGCGCCAGCCATCCGCTATTGGACACCGTGTGCAAACACCGAGGATAGTTTCAATAAATAAGCACAAGGAGAAAAGAAATTGATGCAGTTAAAAAACTTCTTTTATACTGGAAAAAATCGGAGCCGTTCCATTTTTCTTAACAGGGGGGCTGCACCGCCTATATACATTTTATCTCTTTACTAGTGTATTGCTAAGATGTTTATGGGGGAAGACGGTCTGTCTCAGATTTCCTCACCGTCAGAAGAGAATGTGTAAATACAACAACATTTTCCTAAATCAGCATATAGCGTCACAATGGACGCATCAGGAAGGGGGATGTCATAATCATAATCGCGATGATCTTCATAATAGTAATCAGTTAACTCTCAAAGGTCCCCTTTCCGGATATTACATAAATGTGGAACATACAGGTAAATACTAAATATACGTAAATTACACACGAGTTGCGAAAAATGAGCAACGGGGCGATCGTTAACCAAAGAAAATTGGAGATGCTGTGGCGATATATATATATATATATATATATATATATATATATATATATATATATATATATATATATATATATATACCAAAACGGCAGAGGGCAGCACAGGAAAATGTAAAAGGTGGATTAGGTGTAACGTGGCCGCCCGCCCTAACGTACCTGGAAGGTCGGTACGCATTCCCTGCTTCGGGCTCAAACACCTGAACTCGTTCATACGCAAGTTCAGACTTGTCAAGTTTAAGTGTCCTGTTACTGTACGTTTCGTCCACTTTCTTTCTCTTTACGCTGGGAATGTGCTGGAGGGTTCGGTGCGTCGACGTGGTCAAGAGCGCCATGACGTCACGGCTCACCGCTTTTTCGAGTAACTGAATTGCGCTCCGCTTAAGTGGACATGGTCCACAAGGTGGACACATCGAGAATAGCTCCCCTTTCACTTCACTGTCTGGGGACGCTACATCTGCGCGTGGCTGAGCGTAAGCGACTCTCAGCTAAAATTAATGCAAAATTTGAAGGACACTTTGTAAATTCCAAAGTGTGTTCGGCGAAAGCCTGTGGCCATTCGACTGACTATGCCATGACTCTTTTTTTTTTCGTTTTTTTTTTTTGTGCATGTATAGCATTCGAATACACATTCTTGGGGCGCTTCTCCGAACCGCTTGCCGTGGAATCGCTTGCCGGAGCGCCTGCCCTTCTCCTGTGAAAGACAGTCGCGCTAGCTGGTTTCCGCTCAAACCGCAAGTGCTGTTTGTCGGCGAATATAAGCACTACGCATATTATTAATTAAACGGTTCGTCGTTACTGTTCATAAAATTGTTTGGCTGAGCAGCGATGTCAGAATATCGAACGAAATTTACCAGGACGTTCAAGTTTCCGAAATAAAACCGGCGACAGAATTTTCGGTCTGTATCATGACGGGGGGCAAATATATCTGGACACGGACGGATGGACGGACGGACGTGAGCATGAGACTAAAGACTTTGGCCTTCAAAGGATAGCGCGCACTTACTACGGGGACAAAGGAAGAACACGACAACGCAAACGCTAACTTTCAACTAAAGTTTAATCAAGGAAAAACGGAAGAAAAGAAACTAACGCAGAGAGTACCACGCATGCGTCACTGCGCAGAAAAGCTTGGCTGAACTATACGTCACACATCGCTTCAAAGCCAAACAGACTTTCGCCTTAATATGTTACCCTCTGCGGTATGACACACAAACGCCCGTCTCTTACAGGACACGACGGTGAATTCGAATTTGCCATTACGTCATCCATCGTTCCTGTTCCATATGCGATTTATTTTTATTGTTACTATTTGAAGGTCGGCTACTAAAGGTTATCCTTTGTGCCTCTCCGAGCATCGAATCGACCGGGAAGAGCTACGGTTCTTCTTTTTTCTTTTGTCCGATCGACGAGTGTTCTATATGGTCTCGAGCTATTCGGCGGCGATCGATTCAGCGTCTATCGACTTACGTAAAGGTCGATAGCAGCACGTGCATGATTCAGGCCGCAACAATTGTTTCGCCTGGGTGAAAGGGAGTAGATGACGTCACCCTTTCCACTTCCGGTTTGAGGGCTTCGATTGACGTCCGACCTTCACGCCCACGACTGTTGTTTGTCAAGTCGGTGAGATATTGTTAAATGGCCCGATAGCTCATTATGAAAATGAGTATGTAAATTCACCAGCGGAGGTTGATAGATAGATAGATAGATAGATAGATAGATAGATAGATAGATAGATAGATAGATAGATAGATAGATAGATAGATAGATAGATAGATAGATAGATAGATAGATAGATAGATAGATAGATAGATAGATAGATAGATAGATAGATAGATAGATAGATAGATAGATAGATAGATAGATAGATAGAAAGAAAATAGGGGCAAAGAATGTGTTAACAAGTGAAGCACCAGAACGCCCCCCCGAAATTTTCAGAGCGCTGAGTGCACACCATGACCCCACATATTTCAGTTTTCTTTTTTTTTCGCCCATGCTGTTTACACGTTGCATAGATAGACCAGAAAATCTATCACCATCATGAACGCGGTTATGTGCCACAGAAATTGGGTATATCCGACTACTCACCGCTAGTCCACTAGAAGTGAAGAAGGCAACAGTTAGCCCAACAAATGGCTGCGAGGCGACGGCGGGCGAGCCGAAGACCCCGAGTACGTACAAGAGAGAATACTAAGGTACGGGAAAGGCAACGGCGGCTGCGAGAAGACCCCGAAGCGATGGAAGGCCTACGCCAACTACGACGTGCCCGTAGATCTATGAGAGGTGCGAACGCTTGGTTTCAGCACGAGTTTCGGTCTGTGGAGTGTGAATATCCGTGTCGTGTCTGGGACTCCCTGTGGTTTAAATCAAACCTCTCTGCGCTGAGAATCAACGCATACAACCTAACATCACCTAGCTAAAGCCTAGCAACGACCTAGAAGCAACCTAGAAACAACCAGATTAGTTTTCAGAATCATCCACTTCCTCTGTTTCAAGCCTTGCGCGGCTAAGTGCAAGCTTCGTCAATTTTTTCTATTAAGAAATTCTCGCACTCGGGTCCATAGATAACTTTGGTGCGACCGCGAATGCATGCGAGTCCGAATATTTCATGGATCACGCTAAGAGAAGCTCGCAACGCCTTCCATGAAGCTTTCTTTCCACTGCATACCTCGAAAGACCACCGCACAAGAAAAATAAGGGCCCGATACACACTAACCGTCTTACGCGAAAAATTTTCGTAAAAGAACGTTTCAGCCAATCACGAGACAGGACGCACCATTAGCGATGTTGGCTGACCAATGGGAAAACGTACTCACGAAAGGATACATTTTTTTTAAGAACTCTGCCCAAGGTTTGCAGGTTCAACAGAACCACAGTCTTTTTTTTTACTTCTGTCGTTTTTCTGAGATCGTTTTTTTATCATAATTAGCGGTACTTTAGTATTTAAATACATATTTATTTTAAAGAAATCATGTGTGTGTTTGATGTTTTTTATTGTGTTAGCCCATAAAAAACCTACTTTTGCAACGGAATCACATGGAATTTCGATGTAACATTTCACATAACACATAACATAACATAACACATAACATTTTAACACTTGCATAAAAGTCCGCATTTTTTGTGCGCTCTTTCGGCACAATAATAATATAGGGTGTTGTACGTCCCAAAACCACGATATAATTATGACAGACGCCGTAGTGGATGGCTCCAGAAATTTCGACCGATCTGGTGTTCTTTAACGTACACTGACATCGCACAGTACACGGGCCTCTATAGCGTTTCGCCTCCATCGAAAATGCGACCACCGCGGCCGGGATCGAACCCGCGACCTTCGCGTCAGCAGCCGAGCACCACAACCACAGTGCTCCACCGCGGCGGACACTCTTTCGGTGCACAAAACAGTGCCAAATGGCACACACGTTATATTTAGTTTTCCCTAAATGCGATTATCGAGCTTCAAGGTAATCCTGTGGCCAGAAAATTAATTATTACATTCATTCTCCACGCGTTCAGGATCCCATTAGTCAGCCGTACAATCATGCGCTGAGTTAACTGATTGCTGGTCGCGCTTTAGCAAATACTGACTGCGTTTCCGTTCCCAGTTGAAGAACGAAAGCCACGTTACCTTGGAAACGGGACAATGCCGAAGGACAATGGGGGATGGACTAGCGCGCAGCCTAAGAGCTCGGCGCAAACAAAAGTGGCTCTCCATGAGTGAGGGGATTAACCGGAGGATTAGCGAAAGCGCACGTTCCCGCTAATCCTTGCCGCGCGAAACAATGGCCAATCGGATTATCTTGCGGAGACGGCCATATGTGCGCTGGACATAGCCTAAAGTTCTCTCATATAATAATATATAACTGTGTCAGAACTATTTTTTTTCTTTATTGAGCATACAAGCAATGGTTGCACATTTCTGTCTCTCTCTCTCTCTCTCTCTATATATATATATATATATATATATATATATATATATATATATATATATACACCCATACAGCATCCCGCATTTTCTTCTTTGGCCAGCCCTTTTCTTGTTCATTTTTCGTGACTCGTGCGTAATTTAGGAATTTACGTGTTTACGTGTATGCTCCTCCCTTATGGAATACCCGGAAAGGGGCCTTTCAGATTCAGATTCAGATGCTTTATTTTTCTTGAATTTCACCAAGAAAGGTACAGAAGCTAAAAGTACAACAATACCTGACAAAAGGGCTCTGTACTCATTTCAGCAAGATATAAACAAAAAAATACACAGTAAATTGTTCACAGCACACAAGATTCCGTTTAAATGTAACATGAAAATATAAACAAGAAGACCGATAAATATTCCAGTTCACTTATAATTTGAAAGAATACTTTGTGATAGAAGCAAGGAAAGGTTGTTTTATTCAGACATGCGCAAACAATATGTAAAAAACAAGAGAATACATGCTAAGTACAAATCATTGAACACGACATTTGTGTGAAAAATCATTTCATGAATAAACGAAGAAGAAGAAAAACTCAAGTAGTTCTGTGCAAAAGCATGGCAAGTCATTATGCACACAGGAATAGCACAATTATGTACAAGATAAGAAATAACATGCGTTTCAATCACGTAATCTGGAAGCGAATGCTTTATCCAGTAACATCCTTTTTAGTTTTTTCCTAAAGAAGCCTGGATGAACCTCGAAGTCCAAATCTCTTTCGAATTCATTAATGACATAGTTTGATATTTCAAAGATTGCTTGCCATAATTAGTCCGTGTTGTTGGCGTGTGTCTCGCCTAATTTCTAAAGTAGTAGGTTGATTGCTTATTACTGTTATTAATGTATAATTTTTCACCGTGTATTAGTTGAAGTAATTTAAAATGAAATATTTGGTCAGCCCTTAATTAACATATTATGCTTTTGAAATAATGGCGTTGTTCTAAGATCCCGCGGGTTGCCCCTATAGCGTTCAAAGCAGCGTAGTACACGTTTTTGTAGTATTACTAATTTATTGTAGTTCCCTTGTGTTGTCGTTCCCCATACTAAATTTCCATAGCATAATTTTGAGTAAAATAGTGAATAATACATATTTTTCATTAGCCACACCGGCACGAAAGCGGCCGCTTTGTATCATCATCATCATTTATTTTACCCTTAAAGGCCCTTTTCAGGGTATTACATAAGGGGGGGGACAAAAGCATCAATAACAGCATGGTCATTATTACATAAGGGGGGGACAAAAGCATCAATAACAGCATAATCATTATTATGGAAATGCTAGAAAAAAAATAAAAATGTTTGCAAAAATACAGAGTACATGATTTCACTTTCAAAAGCGAGGCAAAGACAGTGCAATAGGCAGAACAAGTGGTATAAATGCCGTTACAAAAAGAGTAGTACATGAAATAACACTGTAATGGTGGCAGATTACGGGTTGAGAAAACATGAAAGTATGTGTCTAAATTTATTGGAGTCTTGCTCATGTACTATTTGTTCGGGCAACGCGTTCCATAGCTCAATAGCAGTTGGTAGGAAGGATTTGTTGAATGCTTGAGTGGTACCATGTAAGCGTTGAACACTGAGGTTATTAAACAGACGGTGTGAAGTGCGATTGGGCGGAAGAAAAATAGTGTCTCTGAGGTGAGGGAAATTGTAATACAGTTTGTGGAAAAGGGAAAGTTGTGAAATCTTACGGCGAAGAGATAGATTAGGTATGCTGAGGGAAGATTTGATGGAAGTGATACTAGTGTACCAGTCATAGTTTGAAGCAATAAAACGCACCGCGCGATTTTGTACTGCTTCAAGTGAGTCAATAAGATAATTCTGGTGAGGGTTCCAAATCGCTGAGGCATACTCAAGTTTTGTCCGAATGAACGTTTCGTAAGCGAGTTTGCGGACAGGGAAAGGGGATAGAAAGAGTGATCGCTTAAGGAGGCCAAGCGATTTGGAGCAGTCTTTTACAAGGTTAGTTATGTGCGCAGTCCATGTGAGTTGATCGGTGATTGTAACTCCGAGGTAACGGTAACAGTCGACTTGGGTGAGCGCCGATGATTTGAGAAAGTACTGGTAATTCAAGGTTGTGTGCTTGCGGGTAACACACATGAACTTGCATTTGGAAACGTTGAGGGACATAAGCCAGACGGAACACCAATTTACAATTTTATTTAAGTCTTCCTGGAGGATAAGCTGGTCATTGGTGGATGATATGCGCCGATAGAGGACGCAGTCATCAGCGAATAGTCGAATGGATGAAGAAATGTTGGCAGGGATGTCATTTATAAAGATCAGGAACAGGAGAGGTCCAAGCACGGAGCCTTGTGGTACACCTGACAAGACAGAGCTACTTGATGACTGAATGTTATCGATGACAGTGTGTTGTGAGCGGTTCGTGAGAAAACACTCAATCCAGGATAGTACATGGGTATCAAGATTGAGGCAAGCAAGTTTTGAAATTAGACGACGATGGGCGACCCGATCGAACGCCTTTGAGAAGTCAAGGTAGATAACATCAGTTTGAAAACGGGAATCAAGGTTAAGGTGAAGGTCTGTGGTAAACTCAAAGAGTTGTGTTTCACATGAGTAGCCCTGTCTGAATCCATGCTGCTTGGTAAAGAAAAAAGAGTGCTTGTCTAGATGAGATGCGATGCTGGAATACAGAATATGCTCTAGGAGTTTACAAGGAATGCAGGTTAGAGAAATTGGGCGGTAATTACATGGAGTGGAGCGGCTACCAGATTTGTGTATGGGCACAACATGGCTGATTTTCCAGTCATTCGGAATAGTGGAAGAGGCAATAAACATCCCACACTATTTGCCAGTTCTACTGATAAATTATTAATATGTGCATTCCAAGATAGGTGCTCTTCAAATATTACACCGAGAAATTTTTGTGTGCCAACTCTACTAATATACTCCCCTTCAAAGGTAATTGCCAAATCGCTATTTATCATTTTGTGCATTGCATGAAAGATGATGTATGTAGTCTTTTTTGCATTTAACTGCATCCGATTTTCCCTTAACCAGCAGAGCTAGCTGATAACGATCAGAGCTAGCTGATAACGATCGCGATGATAATGATGATGATAATGCTGATCGTCCTTCCCGATGCGCCATTCTGACGCGATATATTGATTTAGAAGTATTTTGTTGTATTTACACATTCTTTTTTAGATGCGAAGCATCTTATGCTCGGGGCTCTGTCCGTCCCCCGTCCCGCGTCCCCCCGTCCCGCGCCCCGCGTCCCGCGTCCCGCGTCCGGCCACTTTCATGAAGTAGGGAAGCACCCATTATGCGAACCAGAACACTGTAGTAATATGAAGGCCGTCAACCACTACTACAGTCATGAGAGTCATGGCCGAGAGCACAGAGAGGCTGCTTAGCAATGGCTAGGCAGGTGGTGTCTGTCGCCCAGGTTGACCCCATTGCTTGAGTCATGGTCGAGAGCACAGAGAGGCTGCTTAGCAATGGCTAGGCAGGTGGTGTCTGTCTCCCAGGTTGACCCCATTCCTTGATCTCGCTTGCATGTGTTTGGAGGGGGCTTAGTCCGTCCCACAGCGCATGCACGTCCCCTCCCCCCTCTCTTTCCTACGCTCACCCCCTTTCTCTCCTCTAGGAATCCTCTACTCCACGGAGCGGCCCCCGCGTCCCACACCTCCCACAGCGCATGCGCGTCCCCTCCCCCCTATCCTCTCCTACGCTCACCCCATTTCTCTCCTCTAGGAGTCATCCACTCAACGGAGCGGCTCCGGCGTCCTCTCCGCCTCTAGGTATCCTCTACTCTACGGAGCGGCTCTGGCATCCCACATCCCAACAGCGCATGCGCGTCCTCTCCCCCTCTCTCCTCTAGGAATCCTCTACTCTACGGAGAGGCTCCCGCGTCCCACACCCCCACAGCGTATGCACGTCCTCTCCTCTAGGAATCCCCTACGGAGCGGCGACAGGTGGTGTGGCAGCTGCATCTCCGCTGGGGTGCCACGGTAGTTCCGCGGTATAAAACAGACGGAGCGCCCGCGCCTCATTCTGTCTCCTGTGCAATGCCGCGATGAGCGCCCGGACCACTGCCGTGAAACGAGAGCGGTGACGTTCCTCCCGCTCAAGCTAATTATCTCCCCGCTGCTTCGCATCCACACATGGTTCCCTTTAGCGGGAGATGGGGAATTTTATTTTTTGACGGCGAGAATAATTAGAGACAGGCCGCCATGATCAACAACTTAGCAATACACTAGCAAAGAGATTGCGAACGTGTGTGACGTCATGACTCACGCTCTCTCCGGACTTCGCTGCTCTCACGAAGTATCCTGACTGGAGAGAGCGTGAGAACAGCGCAATAGTTAGGCACTTGTCAGCGCAATAGTTAGGCAATAGTTAGGCAATAGATGCATCAATCTTGCAGTCTTCCTGAAAAAGAGCTTTTCTAGTTGTCGCGCCAGCTAACGGTGTTTTTAGATGAGACAAAAGTCATGCTGCTGTCTTCCCTTATTCCCGATTTTTCTCTTAGTGGCTCATGTCTTTTTTTTTCTTCACCTTTAACTCCTATATATTTTTCTTCGCGCAGTAAACTGCACTCAGCGTCCGCCGCGGCGGTCTAGCGGTTACGGCGCTCGGCTGCTGACCCGAAGGTCGCAGGGTTCAATCCCGAGCCGCGGCGGTCGCATTTTGATGTGGGCAAAATGCTAGAGGCCAGTGCACTGTGCGACGTCAGCACACATTCAAGAACCCCAGGTGGTCGAAATTTCCGGAGCCCTCCACTACGGCGTTCCTCATCGTGATTTTAGCACGCTAAACCCCAGATGTTATTAAACTGAACTAAGCGCTCGTGTTGCGTGATTCTTTTCTTTTTTTCCAGTTTTCGAGCTGTTTCTTCAGTATCATGTATCAAGTATCATGTATCATGTATCATGTATCAAGTATCATGTATCATGTACCAACTAGCCCGCAGCTTTCCACTGTGCTGGCTGTACAAGATGGCCGCCCCGATGACGTCACTGCGTAATCCCCGTGCGCGTGCCCCCTACGGTGTTCGGAAGTATTTCTTTCGTCCACCAAATATGTATTTTAAAATATTTGAAGTTGTTCGCACAGGCACCTCCGGTCGGGTATAAACGGTCAACTTTGCCTTGATCATCGGGTTCGAACTCGGCTCGATCTGCTGATCTCAAAACTGCGTGCACCTGCATAACGGCATCCTCGCAAGCAGGGTTGCCGTTGGTGGCTGCTTTGCCTCAAATTGGCTACTTTTGGACCCCGTTGGCGACGAAAATTTCCAGTTGGCGCCATGGCTCTTTTTTAAACTTGTGGTTTTACTTATTCAAAATGGTTTTATTTATTCATCAATAGTAAAGACTCTGCTAATACCGCTTCTGTTCTATTTGGCTAGAAATTTGGCGATAATATCAAATGACATGGCTACTTTGGCTACTTTTGACGTGAGTTCTGGCGCCTTTTCATGCCCACCCAAGGGCAACCCTGCTCGCAAGTTTGCATGACGGGTTTACTGGCTCCTCACGCTGGCTGTGTAACGTTTTCTCGGATCAGCAAACGTTTCCGCACTCCTGAAAGGTTTAAACTCGACTGAAAAAAAAAAAAAGAAGAAAAATAAGCAGTCATGAAGAACTACATAATTGAATACGGGCCCTGTACAGCGCAGCTTAATCCCCAGTTGCCCGCTCGACCACTCTTATATTTGAACAGATCTTGAAGTGCACCTGCACACACACGAGGGGTTAGAAAAGCAAACAGAAGAGAGAAGGACAGAGAGAGAGAACCGGAAACGTCTGGCGCACTCTCACGACGTGGTACTTATCGCAAATGCTGCAGAGTGTCTAGTGAATTCTTCAAAGACTTTCATCGCGATGGGTATTTGTTGGACATGGGGCGTAATGCTTCGGAAAGTGCGTAGGTTCGATTGATTTTTTTTTTTTTTTGGTGCTCTCTGCGTCCGCCACGGTGTGTTAGTGGTTACGGTGCTCGGCTTTATGACCCGAAGGTCACGGGTTCGATCCCGGCTGCGACGGTCGCATTTCGGTGGGGGCGAAATAGTAGTGGCCCGCGTTCCGTGCCGTGTCGGTGCACATTAAAGAACACCAGGTGGTCAATATTTCTGGAGCCCTCCACTATGACGTGCCTCGTAATCATAACTCGGTTTTGACACGTAAAACCCAAGATATTAATATACTATTAATAAACAATGCCGGATGGTCGAAATTTCCGGAGCCCTACACTACGGCGTCCCTCATAATCATATTAGAGCTGTGCACGGGCCTAATTTTCAAGCCCGAGCCCGGCCCGGGCCCATTGACTGCGTCGCAGGCCCGCCCGAGCCCGACCCCCAAAGGGCTTCGAGCCCGTCCGGCCCGGCCCGACGTACAAAAACACAAACCAGGGCCCGGTCCGGCCCGACACTATGAAAGTTTGCTGCGGAGACAAGATATCACTTTTTGATCATGTTGAATTTTATTCAACGTATCAAAGTTGAACATGTGCAAACGACATATGTTAATGTATATACACAGATTACAAGTCCTGTAAAAATAACAAGCTGCGCAGTGATTCGGACTTCAGTGAAGTGCGGTGCATTACATATCCTGTCGAACTAAAGTTCCGTTCGCTGCTCGCACTGGTAGCCGGAATCGCAAATATATTTTTCGCAAGCATAACAAGCTTAGAATAATTAGACTCCTTGTTCTTCCAGCAGTTTATTATCTATGATGCAGGACAGGAGGATGATTGTGTGGATAAATAATCACAAAGGTGATCTGTGCGCTCATCGCTAAGTGCTAGAAAAGAATTCCGGCACAACGCCTACATTTTTTTGGTTTGATGCGGGCTTTGCACCTGGCCCGGCCCACCCGATGCCCGAGATGAGTAGCCCGAGCCCGGCCCGGGCCCGAGTTGGGAAGACGTCCGCATACCCGAGCCCGGCCCGCGGGCCGGGCTCGGGCTTTCGGGCTACCCGGAGCCCGTGCACAGCTCTAAATCATATCATAGTTTTGGAACTTAAAACACCATATAATATAATTTTTGTGCTCTCTGCGAACCAGTTCGACAGGCTCAGTTTTAGTACCAGTCGCGCGTTCTGGACGTGACGTGGGAGTGAGGTGGGCTTTCGGAATAATCACGAGCGTGATTTTTTTTTTTTTTTTTTTGCGTATGTAACGGCCATTTTCATTTTCATTCCGCAGTGACTTGGAATCCACCCTCGAGTATCACGCGCTTTTTCATCCCTGTATTTTAAAAAAAGCTCCCTTTTTCAGGACAGCGTATGTGGACACTTACACTGTCATAAACAATTGAAATACGAATAAGCTAGGATTGACTAAAACGCGTTATTTCGTTCCAGTTCCCAGCAGTACTCTTAATGGTTGCGTTATTTCGGCTTGCACGCTTAAGTTGGAGCTAATGCCATATTTGAAAATCTCATAATTAGCAGTCCGAGTTAGTGTACTCGATTTACCACTCGCGAAACGAATGCTGCTTCGTAATTTCTTCTCCGCGTTTCAGTTGCCGATGGCTGTAAATGTACAGTCAGGTTCAAAAGTTTAGGGACCACGCAACGCAAGAAAAAGCTTAATCATACCGCCTGCTTCGGTGAGCGGCCTTGAATTTAGATTTGCGAACTGTTCTGAAAAGCGCTGAAGACATGTGCTCTTCAGTATGACTGAATAAAACCGTCAAATTTCTGGGTAATTCAAAGTTTTCTCAGACCTATTCCATGTTTGTAAACAGCGGTAGGCGCCGTCGACATACTGAGGCGCCTGTATCGCCGTAGCGGCCCGTAGGCTCCGCCAAGCCCAGAGGTCGCCACCGCCCTCTATGATGACTTGACAACTGGCACAGCTGTGCGCGGAGGCAGCTTTGCAGCTGCTGCGCCAGTTGTCACGTGATCACAGAGGGTGGTGGCGACCTCTGGGCTGGGCGGAGCCTACGGGCCGCTACGGCGATACAGGCGCCTCAGTATGTCGACGGCGCCTACCGCTGTTTACAAACATGGAATAGGTCTACACTCGGTTACAAGTCAAGAGTAGTGCGGCTTTTCGCTGTCAAAGAACCCCCCGTCCAGCCAATGGCGTTGCCGGGCACCGTGACGTCGCGGCCGATCGCCTTCGCGCCGCGCTCACGAGAGGAATCACAAAGTGTGCAAAAGCGTGTCACAAAGCGGCAGTGACGTTGACGCAGCGACACCACTGGCTGGAGGGGGCTCCTTTGACGGCGAAAAGCCGCTTTTTTCGTGAGTTGCATCCGAGTATAGTGGTCTCCGAACTTCTTACGCCGACCTTACGTCTATATGTCCTGGCGTGAAATTTCCAACACACATGTTTTAACTGATTCCTTGGCAGCTAGCTATGGCAGTGTTACGTGTGTTTTTTTGTTTCGCCTGTATTTAGTAACCCTGTTGGAAGTTTTGGTACGTTAGCGCGTATAGAAATGTTGTATGAATGCTATACGCCAGCAGGGTTGCCGTTGGTGGCTACATTGTGCCAAATTGGCTACTTTTGGACCCCGTTGGCGACGAAAATTTTCAGTTGGCACCATGGCTCTTTTTTAAACTTGTCGTTTTACTTATTCAAAATGGTTTTATTTATTCATCACTAGTAAAGACTCTGTTGGTAATACCGCTTCTGTTCTATTTGGCTAGAAATTCGGCGATAATATCAAATGACATGGCTACTTTGGCTACTTTTGGCGTGAGTTCTGGCGCCTTTTCATGTCCTCCCAACGGCAACCCTGTACGCCAGTAAAAAAAGAAAGAAAAAGAAGCTCACAGGGTCTCTTAGGCATTCAGCTAAGACGACTCGAGGGCGAAAATGACATCTTTTTCTTATCAGTCCATGTACTGACCCTGCCCCGGGACGCACCGAGAGCTTTCCGGCTCCATCGCCGTTTTTGCACTGCCTCCGTGATCGGAGGCATTGCAAGGTGTCAGCACCTCACGTAGTTTTGCGTGGCCTCCGGGATCGGTCCCCCCTTTGACCCAGCGACGACGTCACGTGTCACTATGACGTCACCCCACGTGACGTCTATGATGACTTTCTGCATCAATCGTGTTCGCGCCGACGCGGGGCACCGGTGAATTTTCGAGTTTGATGAGGCATATAAAGCTTTCGCCTTAAGAGGAATCATAACGTTACAGGAAAATGACGAAACCATCGTGAGAACTCTATGGGATGCAGACTTGTACAGGTCACAGAAAATAAGTAAACGTTTACAATTACAGCTACTTCATTTAATATGTAATTGATTACAGTGGTCAGTTACTGCCCCAGAAAAGTAACTGAGCAATTAAAGAAATGTAATCGATTGTTCTTGGGTTACTTTCCTTCAAAATTTTATTGCCGTGACACAATAAGTCAAGCTTACTCAAACTACAACAAACTACTGTGGCTTGCATGGTAGAGAGAAGGCTGGAGGCTTGCGTGAAGACTTGGATGTTTACTGAGGCGTCTGTGATATAGTGTTGCACGTTGTTAACTTTCAACAGGAGTTGTTTTTAAAGTTGTCGTCGCTGATTTCTCCACGTTTCCTCCTTAAGAGGTCGGCTGCTGCACTGAGTACTCCCTCATTGCTTGCGCTGGAGGGAATTCGGGCGGTATTATAATGTATGAACAACCCGCGCACTAGCTCGCAAAATGCGCATGTGCTCCGATGACAGTGTCCATGTCCTCTATGGAGCGTCGCGCTTCGCCGTTGCTGGCACTCTAGTAAGGCGTTGCAGGTATAATCTCAAGGATAAGGTGAAAAAATAAGGCTCTGTAGGGAACACTCGTCTAACAGAACAGGGGGTCTCCACAGAGTGGTTGCATAATTTTCGGGCGAGAACTGCCATAGAAGACCGGTTACAACTTGATTTTGGGGGAAAAAAGGTAATCGATTACCGGTAATCAATTACAAGAAAATGTAATTGATTTACCCAGAAGAACGTTACAGTTTCGAAAAAGTAATCGTACATATAAACAAAGTTACGAGAAAGTGTAATTGCTTACACGTAATCGACTACTTATAACGCGTTACGTACAACTCTGATTGCATGTATACACGGTGCTTGCACGGTCACGATGCTTCCATAATAGGCGCCTTCCTATAAATATACTTACGCTGCGTCGTCGGGGGAAAAAAAACGGAAGCCGCGTGCCATCTTTTCGTCCATTCCTCGACTGCGCGGGTCACCCCGTGGCCTTTTCCCACTCCTGTTCCGCATTGCGTCGTGTAGTGTAGCCGAGCGTGCATCGTGCAGAGCCACGCCCACACGACGTGTCTGTGCAGTAGGTACATACACCGTAGCTGGCCCAGTTATGATCTCTAGTGTAGCACTATGCATCGAAAGGAACCGAGGAGCCACCGCATGGCCTACATAGCTATACATTATAAACATTATTTCTGTCGGATAGAGCTGCGCGTATTTTATGAGTGTAATGGCTACAGCCTCTATACATGCTGCACGCTTGAAATAGTGATAAGCACCGCCGGTACTTCGTGTGTTGTCGGTTTTTCGTCTTGCGGTACGGGGCTACCATGCATAATGAGCATTTATCCCGAGACCACGTGGTTAATACACAATGAGCACCTGCCGTGGCATAGCTTAGCGGCTGAAGTGGTTTCGCCGCTGAGCGCGAGGTCCCGAGGGTTCGATTTATAAGTTATTTATTTATTTACACGCGAAAGAAAAAAAAACGCATGTACGTAGCCTAATTAGGTTTAGGTGCGTGTTAAAGAACTCCGGGTGGACAAAATTAATCTGAAGCAAGACCTTCTACGGCGTGCCTCAGAAATATATCATCGTTCTATTATCTAAGAACGTGGAGTTTGGCTTAATAAACGGCCGTGTAGTCTGTAAATTAAAATACTCGTTGCAATTACAAGTTTCAATTTGGAGGCATTATTCATAGCTTCTGGCGATGCAGTGTTACATTGGTTTCTGTATCGTACCGCGTATTGCTATATGCAATCTCAATTGTAACATTTCATTTTTACATTTTTCATCTTTGTATCATTCAAATGGTTCTTATTCTTTGACAATATCTTGTACTATTTGCTACATCCCTATATACGTAAGGCCTCAATAGAGCATTTACCAGCAAAGTAAGTTATGATCGTGATGGTGATTTTCTTGTTAGTACACTGTAAGTAGCAACTTTAAGATGAAGATACCGTTGGTCCCGGGTTTCGATCGCCGTGCCGGAACGAATTTTCTGACAAAGTGGAAGTTTTGTTTCTGAGAAAGTGATATGGATTTTCTTGCGCTACAAACTTGAAAACCGTCATCCACAATAAGTACAGCGGTTTACAACTTAGCGGCTTAGCAATAAACAAACAAAAAAAATTCGCATTTTTTTACTAATTTCTTCGTCAAATACATGCGTGCATTTTTATTGACGTCAGTTTCCGTCACGGAAATGACGCGCGTCAATTCATGGTGGTGCCCGGCATAAGGCACTTTCGTGCTGAAAAACATGCGGTTATCTTTTGCAAAGTTCCCCAACTGATACTTCCAAAAGCGAACAAAAACGATTCATTATTAGCCCCCCCCTGTGATACATGCACTAACGATTCTCGAGCGCATTGATTCTAGCAAGGCCTTAGCGGACACTGTGTCCGTCATGTGTAAACTACGTAGATTTGTCCGCTTGAAATCGTGTGGCAGATTCAGTTCGCAGAACTTCGGCATTTGTTTATTTGCAGCCTAGTCATGAGCTGTTTAACTTTGTACTTCAGGGTCAGCATTCACAAAAGATGCCTTACGCGTAATTTTTTTCGCACGAAAAAAGATTCAGCCAATCCTGAGGCTGAACATATCATTAGCGAAGCCGGGTGACCAATGTGAATTATCACTGTACTGAAGAAAGGCTTTCTGAATTTAGTCGCACTTTTGGTTTTCTTAACCGGAAAACATTTAACGCTATACTCGTATATCTGTTATCAGCTTCCTACAGTCGGTGCTTGACTGAACTTGTTAAAGTGATTATCTAGTATTACATCTACGTTGTACGTGCACTTCAATCGTTGAATTGGTGTTTGTTTTCAGTACTTATAGTAAGGATAAAACAACGCAAGACATGAGATGTCTTGCGTTGGGGGTGGCAGGGGCGATCGCCCCCCCCCCCCCCCCCCCCAAAAAAAAAAGCCTCTGTCACTACCCCCCAACACCCTGCCTTCAGTGCCTGTTGTTCCACCTCCTATCACCGACTAGGGCAAATGAGAGGGACCACTGTGAGCACAAATTAACGGTATATTTATGCTGTGATGGTTGCTGTCGTGATCAATAAGTACTAAAAGCAAGAGTCAAGACCCCTCCCCCCCCCTCCCCATTTCGGTTTTGATTCCCCCCCCCCCCTAAAATGAGTAGCCCCGCTGACGTTCCAGTTACTATATTCCAATGAAGTAGCCCCAAGGGAAAGAATATTGAGAGTACTTAGTGGTATGTTGTTGCTGTTGTTGCCCACTGATCATACTTTCCTCTGATCATGGCACATACCCAATGCAGGGGATTGGTTGAGTAGTGGGTGGAATTTTCCAAACTTCTACTGACTTTGTTTTCCTCTTACTACGTCTGATCCTACCTCTAATAATAATGATTTGAATACCAGTCATAGTTAGTTGGTTTTCTAACCTGTCCAGGAACAATGCGTGATGTCTCACTGCTGGCGCACGCACAACGAGAAATAGTAATGCAATTATAATAATAATAATGGCAAAAGGTAATAAAAATTTTAATCTGCTGAAAGCAGAGGAGAGAATGGATTATTTTAATTATGTGAATGTCACTACGAAGTATAAAAATACTCTCTGATATATTTTTTATATCTTTCCCCCCGCATACCAGGTTAAAAAATAGCGGGGAAAATTTAGGTAATCATTACTAAAAGTAAAACAAAATAAAGCCCACAAAAAAAAAAGAAAAAAGAAAGAAAAAAGAAAGAAAAAACAAGCAGATGTGGAGAATCTGCATGGTGTTTACTATGCATCTATCATTACGTAATCACTGCGGTGCGGATTAAGCGAGTATTTCCAAAACTACTTCGCCTAAGGGAAACATCAATTTTCACTTGTCATTTCTTTTTGTCGAGCCACTTATTATGTTTTTTTTTTAAAAGAACAGTCGTACAAACTGCGTAGCCAAAATAACGTTAACGTGTCAAGACTGAAAACATGCAGCAATATTGAAAGACTTACTTTGTGATTTGTTTTCAGCAGCAACCTTTCGCTGGGCGAATCCATTTTGAACTGTAACAAACAGGAAAGAGAGGTAAGAAAAAGACAACACAAAGCTAAAAACCCCACGTGATGCAAGCGGCCAGGCACACATATTTGCACCAATACCTTGTCAAACGCAGTGCGACATTATGTTATGCTTCAAAACACGCATGTCCCGGCTGGCAGCATTGTTCAGACGCGGCTTAATTATCAGGCAAATTGCTCCCATAATGCACGCTACTGCGCCTGACCACGCGCGTGGCAGGGCTTCTCCGCAACAGCTTGCCCGCATGCAGTGAAGCCAACCTTCAAACATTCAGGGGCACTTTTTTTCTTTTTCCGGGCAGCGCTGTTCTTCGTACGTCGAGGGTCATAAAATGAGCGAAAACAAGCGAAAAAGAAACACCCTCACGTACCGCGAAAGGGGATTACGGGATATACACTGGCATGCAGGCTATTAGCGAAAATATATGCCGCCTACGCAATATCAACAGGCGATCGAAAAAAACACCTCTACGCCGCGTCTGACTAGCACGTTCAAGCGAGCAAGCAGGCTCCGTATCACCACAAATGAAACAGTTCACGTTTGAAAACCACCCTCGCGAATCAGAGTTGGGCTTCACCCGCAAGCATCTGTGCCTTGCTGTGGAGTCTCCCCTGTCCTTACCTCGGCTGTTTTTCGCCTAGGACTTCGGCTCGTACGGCAACGCTCGGAGGATATCGAGAGCAGTCATTTCGTGGCCGTGCGCCACTCCACTGATCGGCGGCTAGCGAGAGAGAGTGTGGTGCAGGAGGGTGAGATTAAAGAACCGAATAAAGACACGGACGTATTAAAGCTCCTGGGGCGCTCGCAGCGGCGTGCGACAGAGTAATGCGTTGTCGGGATGCGGTTTTGTAGCCTTTTGACATTTTGCGCCTCCGCCGGGCGACACGAGCGCTACCCAAGAAAGCTCATTAGCGGCAGTCCATTAGCATATCGGAGCTAAGAACCTTCGCACTTTCACTCCCCTCTTCATTACCCCCGGTGCTCTTTTTTTGCGAGTGCTGCGCGTGGCAACCACGAGAAATGACCCTTTTATACGCTGAAATAGTGTGAGGTTTCTTAGATTTTGGCTCTTTCGAGTGCTCAGAGAACCCTGCATATTTTATCTCGACGATTTCATTAACGGAGAACAGCGCAGTAGGGTCTCGCAAAAACGAGCGCCAACACCAGTTTCCAAGTAGCCTCCCGGTTTCGGTTTCGAAATTTCTCTTTTAGCGGCGGCGGCCGCACTCCTTGTCGGGCAACAACGAGCGAAGCCGCGTCACACTGACGCTCCAGATAATCGTCCGCTTTCTTGTTTTCAATGAGTTGTAGCAACCTAAATAAAACGCTGAAGCGCTTCATGATTCGCTAAAACGTATTGTAACTTGGTTTAAAAACGCATGGTTGCGAGCTACTAGAGTACGCAAAGAATAATTGGGCACTCTTACAGACGGAACTACTTCACAACGCCATCTTGTCGCGGAGGGATACGCTCATTTGCATTTGGCCGCGCGGACCAACCAGCGCTTCGCTAGCCTCGCCTAGCCGGACGGGTGGCCCGTGTTTCCGTGCGGCTCGGAGCTGCCTACAAGCTCGCTCTGTGCAGTTGAGGAGTTGGGTGTAGTTTTCGCCCGTGGCTCGGGGTGGGTTGTGTGTGTGCGTGCGTGCGTGCGTGCCGCCGTGTTTCATGTGTTCGTGCGTGCTGTATGTGCCGCGTTCCGCGAGCTGCCGTGCCAGGCCTACCATGGACGACGGTGTTAAGCCGTCGACGATGAGCGCGCCGTCGCGGCGCTGACCGAGCGCAGCCGAGAATTCGCACCTATCTTTTTCGTCTGCTCTAAGGAAACCGGGACGCCATCATGGGAAGCTGTTTCAGCCGATCGGCGGGCTCCAAGTCGACGTCCAAGAAGGAGTCGGTGCAGGCCCCCCGTCGACCGCGGGGACGTCGCCTCGATCAATATCGGCCCGGTGACCACCCACGAACCGGTGTCGGGCAGGCCCGTGCACCACATCGAGCTCGCGGGCGGCGGCGGCGGCGGAATCGTCGGTCGCAACGGTCCCACGGTGCCCATCACCGTGCAGCCCGATGTCGAGACCTCGGCGGGACCCGGCTCGGGCGGCGCCAAGATATTCGTCGCGCTCTACGACTACGACGCGCGCACGGACGAAGACCTTAGCTTCAAGAAGGGCGAGCACCTCGAGATCCTCAACGACACCCAGGGCGACTGGTGGTTCGCCCGTTCCAAAGGCGACCAAGCAGGAAGGCTACATTCCGTCCAACTATGTGGCCAAACTCAAGTCCATCGAAGCTGAACCGTAAGTCCTCTTTTTTTTTCTTTTTTGTCTTTTGCCCGTCGCACCCCCGCCCGCTTTCGGGGTTTCAGTTTTGGTTCATGTTTTTTGTGTTTATTGTCTCGCCTTTTATTCGTCGTGTTTCCGTTCGGGCGAAAGGCACTACAGTTCGCGGAAAACTCGTCTCCCCTCCCTTGTCGAGAGATGAAACAAAAAAATGTCATCGCCAGCTCCCTCCGGTGCACTCTTTTTTCGGATTTGCTTTCAGTTCTCGGGGCTCCCCGATCGTTGTTTGTGGTCGTCGATGTGTGTTCGTGTGCCTGCATTCTCGTCGTATTCAAGAAGCGAGCGATCGCGTTGGTTGTTTGGGGGGCCCTGCGTTGGTGCCAAGAGTGTTCTTTTTTGCATGCTCGTTCCTGTCTCTGGCTGCCCGCATTCGTTTCGAGGTCGTGCGCGTACGCGACCGGCTCTGTGCATGGCCGTCTTCTTGCCTCCCTCCTTCAGCCACCTACTTACCTTTTTTCTCTTCTTTTCGAGTCAACGGCGCTCGTTTCTTTTCTCGCTCGAAATTCCTCGCCCTCCCGCTTTAGTCACACTTACCGCCTTTCAAACGCCGTGGGATGAAAGTTCCACGTAAAGTCGACGCTCGCGTCTTCCGACAGCCTCAAACAATGCACCCGGTGACACCTTCGGGTGGCGAAGTGTCAGGTTTTGGAATCCCCAGCACCACTGGGGTGCGTGGGGCGCGCGTTTGGAGGGGGTACCGGAGCTTGTCGGTTTCCCCCCCCCGCCCCTTCTCCGTCACAAATGAACACGAAAACCACGCACGCACGCACGCACGCACACGCACACACACACACACACGCACACACACACACACACACGCACGCACACACACACACACACACACACGCACACACACACACACACACACACACACACACACACACACACACACACACACACACACACACACACACACACACAGAGAGAGAGAGAAAGAAACCTCATCTGCGCAAATTGAATGATATTTGCAGTATTGTGGAAAGACGCTGCGCCGTGCTCCCTATTGGGCTGCAGAAATTAGGCGTCTCATTCTTCTTCTAACCACCAACACACAGTATTGTGGAATGTATTTATGAACAGCTGAACAGGTGTTGAAGGCAACAGCGAAAGGGAGAGTTTCTGCCAGATGTATCCCAGTTTTCGGCAAGGCGTTCCAACTTCGAGCCTTTGTTTTAAATCTGCGCCGAGCGAAGCCTCGAATGTGGTTGCTCGAAAGATGTTTTCAAGGCTCTTCGTCGCTATCCAAACTGAGCTACTTAAGATTCCTTTGTAGTGCCCGCACCGCAAAGTAATGAATTTTACGAAACCCAGTTTACGCTCCCAAGCCCAATAAAGAGGAGGAGGCAGAGTGCGTAGCCCCCCCCCCCCCCCCCCCCTTATTTTATGCTTCTCCATTCTCCAAAGCACCATCTTTTTTCTCTTCTGCCAAACCCTACGTCTTTCGAGTTCCTTCGAGCACTCCGATTACGTCATTCTCAACAAGGAGCCGCGGACTACTTTTTTCTCCGTTTGTTTGTCGCGTTGTGGCGCGGGTTGCGTCACAAGAGAAGGGGGGCCCGACGCCAAATACTGCGGGCTTTGACCCACACCGAATTTCTCGCGCCTTTCTCTTCCTCGCACGCGGGTTATTACGGGTCGTCGTTACATCCTCGGCTGCTTTATCGACCGCCTTTCTCGATTTTTCCCCTTATTTTTAACTTCCTTATGGCGTACGCGGACTCGCGTTACATTTTGACCATTTTACTTTTTCTCCTACTTTCGAGCGTAACACGTGCCTTCGGCGCACATACG
Source organism: Rhipicephalus appendiculatus (assembly GCA_030522465.1). NCBI lineage: Eukaryota > Metazoa > Arthropoda > Arachnida > Ixodida > Ixodidae > Rhipicephalus > Rhipicephalus appendiculatus. The sequence goes on along the minus strand of JALIZH010016480.1, from coordinate 22,904 downwards.
CAACAGAAAAGCGAATTTTCGGCTCACGTCAAAGGGGTACTGCAGAAGAACGTGTCGTTGGGCGAGTTGTTGGCTTGCTAAGAGAAGACATAATGCAGCGCTAAAACACAATCACTAACAAGACGAACACAACACAAGCGCCTGTCCCGTCGTCCTTGTGCTCCTCTTCTTAGTGATTGTGTTTTAGCGCTGCATTATGTCTCTTTAAGGGGTTCGGACACGAAAATTTTCAGTTATCGTTTTTTTTTTTTTTGCATCAAATGAAAGGTCAAGCCCCCAGAGACATTGGAAATGTACTGCTAAGCGAGAGTGCACCCTGAAAAAGTAATTACAGTGTGGTTTTAAAATTTAGTTTCGGTTCGAAGTGTACACTGACGTCACGGCAGGGCATGAGCCTCTCTCAGGGTTGCCGTTGGTGGCTACTTTGCGCCAAATTGGCTACTGTTGGACCCCGTTGGCGACGAAAATTTCCAGTCGGCGCCATGGCTCTTTTTTAAAACTTGTGGTTTTACTTATTCAAAATGGTTTTATTTATTCATCAATAGTGAAGACTTTGTTGATCATACCGTTGCTGTTCTATTTGGCTAGAAATTCGGCGATAATATCAAACGACATGGCTACTTTGGCTACTTTTGGCGTGAGTTATGGCGCCTTTTCATGTCCACCCAACGGCAACCCTGGCCTCTCTTCACGTGCTCGCGCAACATAAAGTGACGTTTCTACGGTCACTCCGCTCCGTGTCACCTTTGGTGAGGCACAAGCAGCCATTTGGAATGTTTTTAGGTGATGCACAAACGGTCATTTTGAATGTTTGGTACCTGGCGTCATCAGAAACATACTGGTGCGTGACCCGGACGTCACGGTAGTGTCTTGTCATTAGGTGCGCCACGCGAAAATCGACTTTGATGACGAAATAAAATATCTTATCAGCATTTGCGGAGCTTCACTTATGCTCAGAGCCGTCTCTGTGTGCAGGAGATTTTTATGGCAGAGTAAATTAAACCTTTGAAAATTTGTGTCAGTACCGCTTAATGACTCGATTTATCCACTGTTGTCTGGATATGCTTTCGTAGTCATTTTTTTCTTGTGTAGCAATTAGAGCACCGATTAAGCGTATCACGTGTCAGGTAACGCTCATAGCTTTTTTTGTGACGTCACGAAGGCAGTTTCTTAACCGGCTGACACTCCAACATGGACGCTTTCATGACGTCATGGCAGCATAATCACCTGGCTATTAACTTGTTTCTATGTAATAACGATGCCGCTGGAGCGTTTCTTGGATTCTGCCGACGAATATCGAAAGAGCTTGCATGCGATCGTGACATGACAACATTTGCGTCCCACCATGTTGGTACTCCGATATGGTGGTTTCCGTGAGACGTCCAGTGCAGGTGGTCACTGCAAACGAGCTTAATTTACACTCGCTACAATCCGAAGTGTTGAACTGAGCTCCAAAAGGGTGGTTTTGCTGGGCCGAATCGCTATTGCATCTTGAAGAAGGTAGCGCAAGATAGCAAAGACCAAGGGGAAACACACACACACACACACACACACACACACACACACACACACACACACACACACACACACACACACACACACACACACACACACACACACACACACACACACACACACACACACACACACACACACACACACACACACACACACACACACACACACACACACACACACACACACACACACACACACACACACACACACACACACACACACAGCGCAAACTATCAACTATACGGACTTATCTGAAAGAACACGCACATATACACATGTGCTGCTAAGAAGCACGCGGTTTCAAGAAACATTCTCTACAGAACACTCAGAGCATAAGAACACGCGCCAGTTATTGATTAGGGATCATGATGGATGGCCTCGCGACACAGGTTTCACCTAGTCTATTTTATAAAGGAAGGGGGGCGGCGGCCCTCTCGGACCCGCGGAAGTAGCCAGGGAGCAAGACCTCGATGAGCACAACGCACGAGGCTGACGTAAAGGCCGCGACGCGATGAAAGCTCGTCCTCCCTGCGTGGAGGGAGCCTAAACGTCTCTGCAGGCGTTCTAAATAAAGTTGTTCTCTCTCTCTCTTCAATCTCTCGTGCCACTTTGTCTTTAAAATCTCGACAGTAACCTTGTTTCTGGAAAGCACATGGAGCATAGCCGCGTTCTTCGCAATGCAGCGAAAGATTCGAACATGGCTGGCCCCTCACGGAAGCCTTACGATCAAATAACGTGGTATCTAGACAGCGCCCCGTCTGCCCAACATAACGATTCACACACGGTAACGGAACATTACATACAACCTACTCAAAATCAACTCATTTTTAAATGCGCTCGATAGCACTGATGGACGCGTTGACTTTGGCCCTCCCCCTTCTTGTCCGTCATCATCATCAGCCTGACTACGCCCACTGCAGAGCAAAGGCCTCTCCCATGTTCCGCCAATCAACCCGGTCATGTGCTTTCTGCTGCCACCTTATACCTGCAAACTTCTTAATCTCATCTGCCCACCTAATTTTCCGTCTCCCCCTCACGCGTTTGCCAGTCTCTTGGAATCCGACACATTGATACTTGGTTCTATGTAACCGAATGGAAAGCGCCACTGTTTCTTGTCGGTAGTAAATTATAATACTGTCGTTTGCTGCGCGCTCGCGTTTTTGTTCGCCCGTTATCTCTGCGGCGACTGCCAAGTTCCTACTGGCGGCGAGCGTCGCGTGCTAGCCTTGAGTGAGGCGATAAGTACGTCTCGGTAAGCATATTTATCGAAGACCGCAGTGCGCGCTATCATCGATTTGACCGTGTAAGGTATACAGCGACACGACTGGCATACGTTATCGGCGAGATCGCCCACAGCGTGGGCCATGGCCTCCGAGAGCGGGGCGCCGGTGCCTTATCGGAGGCCACGCGTGTAGTATATGTATGCATAATGATTCGCAGCGTGTAAGGAGAGCAAACGCTACTAAGGCGCGCAGAAGACAGTGTTGACACACGAGATAACAAAAATGACAAATAGAACAGCCGTCTCAAGACACGCGAGCAAGAAATAATGAATGTGTTGTTACAACGCTTTCTAGTGCGCCTTCTGTACGTTGACTTAGCTTCGTAGGCATGAAACACTCCGTTCTTTTTTTTTAAATTTTTTTTTGTAACCATTTACATACATAAATTAGGAGATGACACGAGTATGTACCAGTGATTATACCCAGTATTTAAATTCTGACGGAATGTTATCAGAAAGCGGAGGGGTGGTTGGGGGGTGTTGATTTCCTCCTGGGTGGCTTTGGGGGGGGTGTGTTGAAGTAGAGTTACTGTATATCCTACCTTTAGGTAGCATATACAGTAACTCTATGTTGAAGGGATGTGTATAAATCCCTGGTCCGTGCGAAGAACGCTAACTTGCCAGCGCTAGCAAAACCAGTGCAAACGCGCGAGTATAGAATATATAAAGTTCGAGGCGAGCCCGTTATTCAGCCGTGATTTTGTTAGAAGAAGGCACAGCGTGCTCGATTGCCAGTTTGGAGGGCATTGAGATATTCTCCTGTGAGCTACTTCAGACGATCGCGAAAAAAAAAAAAAAAAAAAAAAAGCCGTACAACAGAGAAGAGGATACACCCATCTGTTGTCTGTGCATTTTCGCGCCATCGTCTGAAGAAGTAGATTACCAACTATGCCAGGATGCTGCTCGCACCTTCTATGCATTGTTATGTCATTACAACGAGACGCTAAAAGGAAGACCACGTGATTTAGACCGATAACGTATTATTTCAGAACTCTGTAGCCGTTAATTACCCAATCGTGGATTACTGTTTAGAAGAGATAATGAATGTCACATTTTGACTTTTGAATTTCCCGCCGAAAGTAATTTTAGGCGGACGTCACAAAATTCATTCTCGTTTCCGTATTTTGGTCGCATGGGCTCTATAGAAGTTCAGTGAAGCTGCCACGTTATGCCTCTGGCTCCCTGTAGAACGTTCTTCACTTTTACAAATTCATTTTTAGAGAAAAAAAAAACTTTTGCGACGGACGCAAGCAAAATCTGTGACGTCACGACGAATTGATGCGCAGATGTCAAGCAGACATCGCCAGCTGTATTTTTCTCTTCGCGCGTTTTCTCGCTTACCAAACGTCCTCTAGCGGCAAGAGTAGTGCTTTTCGTATTGTAGATGGATTAAGTCTATCAGCACGAAAAAAAATCGTTTTCTTCTTTCTCTCTAGTACTCCTTTCAAACAGCGCAGAACGTGACGCAAGCAAAGTACGCACAGTGCATGCCGTTCACCTACCATTAACATCAATTGTTTCAAGCAGCGTCAGCCGCGGTGGTGTAGCGGTTACGGTGCTCGGCTGCTGACCCGAAGGTCGCGGGTTCGATCGCCGCCGCGGTGGTCGCATTTCGATGGAGCCGAAATGGTAAAGGCCCGTGTACTGCGCGATCTCGGTGCACGAACCCCAGATGGTCGAAATTTCCGAAGCCCTCCACTGCGCCATTACTCACTTTTGAGACGTTAAAGCCCAACATTATTATTATTATTATTATTATTATTATTATTATTATTATTATTATTATTATTATTACACGCAGCAGCCGTGTGCTGTGCCGGTCAACCAGAAAAACAGCGGTACTGATGAGATGAAATCACTCCGCCGGATATGAAATCACCTTCGGACGAAGCGAAGTGGGCGCGTTACGCATATGCACCCGCACTTTTCTTTCTTTTTTTTTTTTCGTATGTATAGAAGGCCTCCGATGTCCCTCGTGCTCGCTTATCGTCATTGCTGCGCCATTGTGTCGAGTTACAACGGTGAGCACACAGCGCACTGTTATCGGAAGCCTCGCACATCCGGAATAAACGGTGACGCATACGTAGGCTATCCAATAGCCTTTTTCACTCCGCCCGAAGGGGGGCTACCATTCGCATGTCTCGAGCATTGTTTAGAGTAATGCGACGCGTGGAGTTTCCGAGCTCTGCGTCCTGCATGCAGCCTAAATCGCAGAAATCACTGTCAGGGTCACTGGACGACATTTCACTCATCGTTATTTACGTGCACCACGAGCAGATTACCTATTTGTCGTTAGTACGTGGCCAGTTGCTGTCTTCCCGTGACGTCACACCGCTCTGACACGTGACTAAGAAGCCGCCCCCTCGATACCGAAACCGAAATTGCTGTTTTATGGCAGCGGTATTAAAAATATGTCCAATGCATTCCCAAGCACTACGACACTCTTTATAGGTTTCTCGGCACCAGTGCTTTTATTTAGAGCAACAATCCCAATTTTTTTAAAATTCGTGTCACTACTCCTTTAATCATCTTGAACCAGCTAGCCCAATCTGCAAACCTGCACAATTGAAATAGTCGGTATATCAATTCGCTAGAGGTCGACAAAGGTAAAGCAAAACGTCCTCATCACAGGAATTTCTCACTATGATATGCAGTGATCAACTATATCAATCAGTTACAATCCACCAATCATTCCACCATTGTCAGTCAGTCAATCAACTTTGAGGTTGAAGTTAAACCGACATTGCTTCGATCGTCGAAATTTTGAACTGTATGAGCAATAGACTCTTCATGTAATGGAAATGCGGCGTAGATAAGTGTAAAAAAAAGAGTGGATACTTAAAGGCATACGGAAGGGAAGTGCTGAAAGCGAGGGGCAGCCGAACGCGACACGCTAACCTTTTCGAGAAGCCAGTCTTTTTCTTCTTTGTTTTTTTTACTTTTTTTTTCATTACACTAAGGTCACGCGCCCCAGTCACTAACAGCCAGACATTGCGATCTTGGGCGAGGTTCGCCCCTTTCGTGCTATCCTTCGTGTCTACCAGGAAAAAAGACATGCCACGGATGTATATCTAAAAAAAAGGGCACGCGTCCAGGCCATTTAATTTCTTTTTCCTACTGCGCAAACCCCGTATGTTGTTGGGCGTCGCATGACTCAGCTATCCAATATCGCCGCATACACCGCGAAGTACGCGACCCCAAGGCTGACATTAATCTAGCTAATTAGGCGCCGCGTTGTGGTTATAGTTCAGATCGTATGGGGCGACCGCACCGGAAAGGCGTTGGTCCCGGGTTCGAGTACCGGGCCGGGACTACGAATTCTTCCTGAACTTGGAATCTTCGTTTTTTTTTTCCTTTCTTTAAAAAAAACCGTGCATTTTACTCTTGCAGTTTCGTGCTACGAACGGATGGATTACTACTTTTCCCGTTCATAATCATTTCCTCGACATCGCAATCTTTCGCTAGTTCGTTAGTTGGCTGAGTTGTTTATTATTATTTTTTAAAATTAGTGTGTACAGTTAGAATTGTCATAGTGAATTGAATTAATTTAACAATCTCTGGGTTTGTCCGCCTCGGTGGATCAGTGGCTAGGGTGCTCGGCTGCTGAGCCGAAGGTCGCGGGTTCGATCCCGGCCGCGGCGGTCGCATTTCGATGGAGGCGAAATGGTCGAGGCCCGCGTACTGTGCGATGTCAGTGCACGTTAAAGAACGGCGGTTCCGTGTTAAACATCCAAAGTGAATAAGTACGCAGGGTGTTTCAAGCAAGTATAAACAAATTAAAAAAAAAAAGACAACCGGTTAGCCACCACTTAATGGAATCAAATATTTATGGTTTGCTGTCATATTGAGCTCGTTATAGTATTTTTATACTGAGCTTAATTGGTTAATTAAATAGGGTCAATTATGCGAGATTTTTAATTTTCATTTTAGGGCGAACTGCGCTTCGACAAATCGTAGAGCGCATTTAAAAACGACCGATGCGATTTTTTTTGGCAGCGCACATGCTGCGTGGTGAATATTTTCGGGCTTTTAAAGAAAGGCCGCAAACTATGAAATAAAACCACGTTCGCAGGCAGTTAAAAAATAAAAATAAAGCAGAGAATGTATTTAAGCAGCAGGTTGTGAAAGACATATTAAAATAAACAGACGGGCGAAAATTATACAGAGGCCCAGGTAATGTAGGGGATGCGAACAGGGGACGACAAAGAGAGCACTTGAGCGCACACTCAAATTATCATGAAGAGAACTTCTCGAATAATTAAGCAGGAAGAACAAAGACACAGTACGTCAAAATATTTCTGTTACGTAAATGCTTGTTGCATTTCATCTAACATCAGCACCAATAGTGAAATGGTTGTTAGAATCTCATTCGCGTGTAAGTCTATATCTTTGTATGCAAGTAACGCTTACATACCAAGATCTTTCACATCACTGATGAATGAAAGCCGCGAGACGCAAAGCAGCCCCATTATTGCATTCTTCAGACTTCGCAACGAAGCACCATGTAAGACAAAGGCACCAGAATTCGACTGAAAGACGCCGCATGCATTAGAGTACGCAGCACAGTACAGTGGATACGAACAAGTGTCATGGTACCGAAACATATAGAAAGAAAGAAAACGGCGATAAAACAGAAGGTAGGCTCCGCGTAGACGTTCGCGCGCTTATTTTTGTCGAGATGGCTCGAGCGCCATCACGTGACTCTGCTTCACCAATAGAGATGCACCGACCTCATTGCCTATCTTCGCTGGAGCACTCTGGTGGAAGGATACAAGAATGTCACTGTCGTTAGTTTTATTCAGGTGGCTTAATGGCGGCAATATCAGCTTCAGAACCAGAATTCAGGTTGACGTTTATTCTTTTACTCGGTGGTATTTCCACAGCAGTATCTTGTATCTTAAGATACACGATACATTATTGAAAGTATCGGAAATACAGATACAGATACCCGTCTTGCGAGACGTATCGCGATACAGATACAAGATACCCAAAGAGTATCTAAGATAGTATCTAAGATACATGTATCTTCGGTACTGCCCAGCACTGGTCTGAACAACGCAGGCCCGTAGCCAGGGGGGGGGGGGGGGGGCTGCCCCCCCCCCCCTCGAAATTAGTTTGGAGGGGGGTGTTTTACCGCGAATAAATAATGAAAATAGGTGGTTTTCAAGGTTTTCGACCAGCGACACGCGTGAGGCAACGGAAGGCTCGCTTGAAAAATAAAGATGGCGGCCGTTCTTCCTTCCTTCGTTCGTCGAAAAACTCATCCGCGTTTCGCCATTGTCGCGTGTGCACTGTGAAGCGCAACGCGAACCCGCCTCTACGCCTTTCAGGACGACGAGCCGTCTCGGTGCGCTTGAGGCAGTTGAGTGTCCGATGGCGTGCGCGCGCCGCTGGTCATTCTTCTTCACTCGTCTCCATGGTGACGATGACGACGGGCTGCGCTGGCGCCGCCATTACATTCTCCCCGCAATGAGTTCGACCGCGGGGTTTCCTCGCTAAAATTTATGAAGGGTGCACGGCGGAGGGAGCGTTCGTCTACCATCAGAATGGGTGTGTCTTCCAAACCTCGCCAGCTTTGAAAACAGTCTCCTAAGAGAGAGAGAGAGAGGGGGGGGGGGGCAAAAGAATGACGAGGAGGTTAAAGAGCAGAGGAAAATAATAATAATAACAACAACAACAACAACAACAACAACAACAACAATAATAATAATAATAATAATAATAATAATAATAATAATAATAATAATAATAATATCTTTATTGCAGTGGCGTAGCCAGGGGGTGGCACACCGGGCACGTGCCCCCCCCCCCCCCCGGAATTTTTTTTCGCCATGGCATGCAGAGCGAAAAATGACCATTTCAAGGAGGTGCCCTCCCCGAAATCAAGGAGGTGCTCCCCCCCCCCCCCCCTTCCCCCCGAAAAAAATTTCTGGCTACGCCCTGCTTTATTGTCATCTTGAGTAGTACACACAGATAACAGGCCTGTCAAAGCCAGGCGGTGGCTTGGAGGACTAGGCCCGGCACATCGGCAAACGAGAGATGAGATACATATTGTAAAGCTTGTTACGTAAAATAACTTAGAGAAAGAAGACGTGTAACTCTTTTACCCTACATTTAAACAAAATAAGATACACGAATCAAACTAGCGGGAGCAATACTACCTAAACAGCAAAAAAAAAAAAAAATAAAAATAATAATATCTGGGGTTTAACGTCTCAATACCACGATATGGTTATGAGAGACGACGTAGTAGATGGCTCCGAAAATATTGACCATCTGGTGTTCTTTAACGTGCACTGACATCGCACAGTGCACGGGCCTCTGCCATTCCGTCTCCCTAGAAATGCGACCGCCGTCGACGGGATCGAACCCGCGACCTTATAGGGTCAGCAGCCGAGTGCTATAGCCGGTACACCACCGTGGCGGACGGGGAGGAGAAGAGGAAGCAGCTTTATTAAAGCAATAATCAATCAGATTTCCACATGCTACCGAGCTGACAGGCAAATAATAATCGCAAAAGAAGCCCCCCCCCCCCCCCCCCCCAAAAAAAAAAACAAACAAAAAAAAAAAGCGGCACGACTTTCGCGAAGGAGCCCGCAAACAGCGGAAATTTGATGAATTTTCCCATTCTTGAAATTATTTTTTATAACAAATAGATGTCACTCATATACAAAGGGGAGTTGGAAAAAAAAAACTTCAATTTTTTATACAGCCGAAAAAATGTGCAAGTATGAACGAAAACACATATTTACTTTTTTAACATTGTCTTCATTTGGTTGAATGCATGTTTGCCAGTGCATGATTAGCGTTTTTTGTTGATTCCCCCAACGCACGTTTGAATACAACACTCAACAACACAAAGTCATCGACAAACGCGCTATGGGTGAACGTGATGATCACTAAAATAACTATATTTGTTAGAAAAATGCAAATAAGTCCATAAAAAAACGCGACAAGCGAATGGCACATTCTACAAGCGGCCCGGCGAAAACAGAAGCCCAAATCTGCTTAATATAAGCGGCACAGTGGCAACTCTGACCATAACGTTAGTCTAGCTTGATCTTTTGTTTGCTGTAGGTGCGAATGCTGGTTTAAAAATCTTTATTTCCTACAATATACTTTGACTAACGGCTAGACTGTTTTTCCCTCTGCTATGCTTATCTCTTCGACTTGACTGTCCTTGAAATCGTCGGGTAAGTCGTAAAGAAAAGGACTTATTACCGACCCATTTTAACACTGTCGACGCGTGCGTCCACGTAAAATCCTGCTTACCTCAGGTAACAAAACAAGAAGCGCGATTATCTTTTATTTCTGCGCGTCTGCCTTCACGTTGAGTTTTTTCGCGCATTCCGCTCGTCCACCGTCTCGTCTATAGACAGCAAAATAGCCCTGCGTCGTTTATGTCTTCGACACTGTCTTCAACACTGTCTTCGACGCTGTCTTTGCGAAGCTGTCTCGCGTGCCGGCTTCGTCATAATTCTAGCCCGCTTAGCGGCGTATATTTAGACGTCAACCGGAAGGTATTGGAAGACAGCCAATGATGGACACCACGTGGATCTCTGACATCGTTGTTTTTAATGATGCGCCTCGTGTGCCTTCACTGGCGAGGCGCGACAACCGATCGTCATCTTTACGGAACCCGCGCACGCGCATAAACGTCTAATTGATAGCTTGCATCATGTGACGTCATGGACTCACAAGTTCAAACATGGCGGCTTAGATGACGTCAAGGCAGTATGTAATCACGCGGTGATTAACCTGCTTCAGTGGGATAGTGATGCCGCTGGAACGTTGTTGGGCCTGTGCGCATGAATAACGAAGTAATCAGCCTGCGATGTACTGATAACACTAACGTGACTTCAGAAAGTTATCGTCCCACCATGTTGGTGCTTCAACGCGGCTTTCTCAGTGACGTCAGTTCAAGCCTATATTGTAGCTTTGGGTGACTGACTGGATTCCAAGAGAAGGCAAACGCGTGAGGGGTAGACAGAAAATTAGGTGGGCAGATGAGATTAAGAAGTCTGCAGGTATAACGTGGCAGCAGAAAGCACAGGACCGGGTTGATTGGCGGAACATGGGAGGGGCTTTTGCCCTGCAGTGGGCGTAGTCAGGCTGATGATGATGATGATACTGTAGCGTTTGTAACATTATTGAAGCCGCAAGTATTCTGAGGCCAGAATGAGGTTGTTTCTAGACAAATTCATGCGCTACATATCTGGTATGGATCAAATTCACTATAGCTGTATATTTTCCCGTGCTAACATAAAAGTCACCACGACATGGTCTTCCCACTAATCTTAAGTTATCGTTTTAGTTGAGAACAGAGGACGCAGTGTGGTTTAGTCGCACCAGGGACGGAGCTCTATAAGGGCGCATTTTAAGCTGGAAATTTCGGTTTGAAAAACGCCGCATATGAATTCTTCCCACCGAAAGCGACGGCCATTTTGACATGCACTGCACGGGGCCGAGAAATTCGGAGTTGCAGCTGTGTCGTCGCAATGATAGTATTCCTTTTTTTTTTTTTTTCGTTTTCTTTCGTTTTTAGTTTGGCATCTAAAGCTCCGGAAGCAAGTGCAGTAGTCGCAGGCACGTCGAGGCCGCCACGTTTTGAGGACAACGGATATTTGAAGAAAAAAAAAATTAACGGCTTCGAATGTGGCTTCCGAGATTTCTCCACTACAAGTTCGAGTCGTTAGACTCTCGGAGGCCACGCTTCGACGATGAAGCATGTGAAACGAAGTGCATTGAACGCGAAGGAGCAGGAGCGAATGGTCGAGGTCACAAAAGTCTTGCATGGGTGGGCGGCAATCGCGTGTCGAACGGTGCAACGCCGGAAAGTCTATTGCACTGCGCGTGCGTTGGCCAGATCATCGTATCTGGTGGCGCAAGAGGCAAGCCGCGTGATGTGTGTATTGACGAACAATCGTCGACGGCCCGATCGTCATCGATGCGTGCCATTCAAGCGGGATGTTTCGTACACAGAGGTTTTCGTATTACGGCGAAGTGCTTGCTATTTATACGTCTACGCTGCGACCACTGGCGGCACCCAGTCTCTTGTAATACCTTTAGAAAGTCGCGGTTCTCGCATTCTTGTATCGCGACGGGGTTTCAGCGTTTTAGGAAGCGGAAGTCAGTAACGCCTACTGGGAAAATTTACTTCATTTTTACTTTTTGTATTGTTCTTTAAGCCGCCGATGTTACTCGATCTTCGCGGAAGTTGCGACCATGCTGCGGTACTGGTTTTTCTGATCGCCGCTTCCCGGAAATAGGAATCTTGCTGGCCTGACTTCCCCGGTCACACTTAAAGGGACAGACACTAAAGGAAACACTGTCAGTTTAGAAAAGTAAATTATTCTTTCAGAGTCGTTAATTTCGCCATCATAGGTTAAGTACTGGAAGGGTAAACAATGGTCATTGTTTAGTATTTCATGTTCGTGTCAGTGAGATGTCAGTTTCAAAGTATATTTGCGTATATTGGTCACATTGGTTCAATTAAACTTTCTGGAAGTTGCTGTGATAAGATGATGGGTCTCCCTAAACACAATGTGAATCATCTTTAGCGACAAACGATTATCTGGGTCGTGGCAGAAGCCGTCAAAATTTGTGACGTCACGACAACATGGTACGGGAACTTCATGGTGCACGGCGATTCTTTCTTTCCGTTTTTTCTTTCTTTCTTGCTTTCTTTCTCTCTTTCTTTCTTTCTTTCTTTCTTTCTTTCTTTCTTTCTTTCTTTCTTTCCGTTTTTTCTTTCTTTCTTGCTTTCTTTCTCTCTTTCTTCCTTCCTTCCTTTCTTTTCTTTTCTTTTTTTTTGCGCGTGTTTTCTCGCTTAACAAGCCTATTAAAGCGTTGAGAGGGATGCTTTCGGTACCGGAAAAAAATTTTCTAATACGAGCAAATTTTTTTTTCTTTAGTGTCCGTTTGAATTTGGTTAAAAAAAATGAAATTACAAGAAATGTTCAAATCAATTTTGATTTCCGGCCTTTGGGAAACGAAGCACTTTGTATTGCGAACCCGACGAAGGAGACATGTATCGTTCGTGGCTGGCCGTGTTTCCAAAACAGCGGTCAGACAACACCTTTGTTTTGACCGACTCCGGTGTAGAGCAGCGCCGGTGTATATATAGTGTTACCACTGTGTGTGTGTGTGTATATATGTCGTGTAGCGCTGGGAGCGGGAACCTACCACTGGTGACGTCAGTGCAAGAGCGGGGGCAGGCCCGTCATTTTGACAGCAGTGTTGCCTACAGATGACGCATGCCGTTGAAGGGGCGAGATTTTAGGCGCGTGCCAAGCTCTGACGTAGCCGTAGCGCTCTGTCTATTGGCGCAGATAAAAATAAAATATATTAGGAAGGAAGCCGACGTGTTCCCTGAGGATTCTTTTTAAAAAACTAGAATACAACCGATGCGCGAAGCTCCTTAGAAATGGGACGCAAACGACTATGTACGTTTTGAAACTGTTTAACCATTCGAAGGATGCGAGGCAGATTGTCATTTCAGTGTCTCGGTCGATGCCAATCATGCGAAAGTAGAGTTCGCTGAAGGTGTCCACATCGGGTAGGTCGTATTTCCAGTACTCGCAGAAACGGGCGAACCCGCAGTGGCTGTACTGTCGGAGGAAGGAAGATATGGGAGCACAGAGGAAACTGTAGCCGTCCATGGCAGCAGTGTGTGTGTGTGTGGCACAGGCAGAACGCTGGCTTCCTTGTAACGCGAAGTGTTTTTTTTTTTTTTTTTTGCGACACGCTCCTTGCTTGCGCGTGGAGAGCGTCTGCTGCGCTCGGTGCCGGAACGCGCGTTCGCCGGTTTGAGGGGGAGAGGGCACAGACGAAGAAAGAGGGAGAGGGAGATTAATCTGCCTCCGTTTCGCATGCGTTCGTATTCTCGTGCTTTGCGCATCGTGCAGACGCCATCCGCGTTCCAGCGCTCATAAAGCTCATTTATCCTCCCGCGTGAGGGGGAGACGCCACAGCTGGCACCATGCCAGGGAGCTTCAACGGCGACGGCGACGGCGGGGTGCCGGCCTAAGGAGCTTCGCTCCTATAAAGTTCTATCTTTCCTGTGGGCTGATCTCACGTGGCGCCATTTTTTCCACTGGTGTAGAGTCACTCTATATGCTGCCTTTAGGTAGCATATCTAAAGGTATGTACTTTAACTCTGGACTAGCTGCCGGCGCAATATTTGTAAAGCATCGTGACATTTTCGAGCTCGGGCGCTTGGCATATGTCTGAAAGATTTATCCCGGGAAAGCCAAGGGCTTGTTAAAACGATAAAAATGGAGAGATTTAAAAGGCAGGTCATTCTGTACTAGGCAGTTGTCTTTATTCTAGTCGATGGACTCTAGTCGTTGGTCAAAGGTAAAAAATGACGCAATTACAGAAAGAACTCTAAAATAAACGACGTTCCGGTATTTACCTTTGAGATTCACTTACCTTTGACCGTGAGCATTCCCGACCAGGCGAGTTTTCGTCGAACTCTTCATTTTAACTCTAATCGATATCAGCCAGCGTATTTTCTTCAAATTTTATTTTGAATGCTGCCTCTGATGATCGAAAGCTTCGCAGGCGGACATACATTACTTATAAATGCAACTGTGTGAATTAATTATAGCACGCATTGAAATATTGCTATGCGTAATGCGTTTTAACATGCGGTGTCATATTACACATCGTTATACAAAGTGTTAATGCATGGTGCTTCAAGTATAATACACAACTGGCCCAACTTTATTATGGAGCGACAATAAAATGATACAATAATAAAAATACGAAATGATATTGCTTGCTCCGCTCCCGGAACAAGCGATAATTTGGCGAATTTTGCAGCTCGGTGTGGTATGGCAAAGGTGCTGCTTTCTTTCTGCACTAACACGGCACGGTCCAGTCACATATTGCTTATACGTGGGATCCTCTGTATTCCTTTGTACCGTAACGCGTTACCTTATAACTGACGGGCGATATTTCGGGGCAAGTGGCGATTAAATTAAGTGGCCTGTGTACTTGCGCGGGGCGCTCGTGTGGTTCCAGTGCTGGCGTTGAATGAAAGAAGGCAATTTTGAGGGCCCGTTCTTTGCTCGACAGAACGTAAATTAAAACCATCTGATAATGAAGCCAAAAAAAAATGTATAGAGGACGTTAATCGTACTGTTTTAAGCGTATTGTAGTAAGTATACTGAGCGATGTCACTGCACGTAAGCCAACCCGAGGTGGTCGAAATTTCCGGAGCCTTGCACTGCGGCGTCTCTCATAATCATATCGTCGTTTTTGGGACGTTATACCCCGGATATTATATTATTATGTGTTGCAGTAATTACTATATACAGGTGAGGGAAGTAAAGCGGACGCAAAGACAACTTTTCGCCGGCAGGAACCGAACCCGCGGCTTTCGTATTTGTACGGACAGAATCACACTTGTCTAGAGCAGCGGAGCGCGTGGCTGTCGACGCTGTTGTTGGCCGCAGCTTCTACCTCGCGTTAACTACAAGCTTGCGTTCATGCTTCAACTATAGCACAAAGGGCTAGCATGCGGCAGGACCATGTTTGGTATCATTACGGCGTCGGTCTTTGCATATTTCTTCTGAAAACGGCAGCTGCAGCGGCCGGCTGAGCGCTCTAGACAAGTGTGATTTCGACTGTACTACAGTGACGCAGGCCGCGCCTTCTCGAACCGTCTTCACCCGTAACGGCGCGCCATTCGTCATACGGCGCGACGTTAATAGAGGCAGCTTTAACGCGCCGCCGCCGAACTAATAACCCCTAGCGAAGCACAGAGACAAAATATAAACGACAGGAGGTGCATGCGTGGTGTCGCTTGCTTCTACGGAGGAGACAAACGACAGTCAGTCAGCAGCGTCGTGGTGTGTCGCCCGTGACGGGCGACGTACGACGTATTACGCTGACCGCGGAATGCGGTTATGTAGTTCGCCTCTCTAGCCTTTGCTCCGCTATCTCCCACGGGTCCCCTTTCCTTGCTGCTCCTTATCCTCTCCCTTCACTTGGCCGGCGTTCAAAAATAGCGGCTCCACCGGAAGAGCCGGGCGAACCATTGCCAGCTGCTCTGTGCAGAGATGAAAGAACAAAAAATAGACTTCGTCGTCGTTTGGGCAGAAAAAAGACGGAGAAAAAGAAAAACGAGAACTTGTCTGTACGAATGTCTATCTCTCTCTCTCTCTCTCTGTGTCTCCTTGCTGGGCTTGTGTTGTTGCTTTTGCCTTTGCGGGTCGCCTTCCTTGTACGCGAGAAACAGACAAACAAACAAAAAAAAGAAAAAAACTGTTTCCCTTGCTCGGTCGTTGTGTATTCTTTTGTAGCTGTTGTTTCGTCACCGTCCTTGGCGCACATATTTAGAGATCTGCAGATGTCGGGGAGGGGTGGTGATGGGGGGGGGGGGGGGGGGGGGAGCTACTCGACTTCCTCCGTTTACGTTTTCTTTTCTTCTTTCCTTTCTTAATACTTTTAATTTTTTCTTATTTTCTTTTTTCATTATCGCGGAAGGCGATGTGAAGAGGGGCTTTTCGTACATTTGTCGTGCGAAGAAAACGCCACAGTTTTGCACGAAACGAGTTTGAGGGAGTCACTGGCATTCCCCGAGATTCCTGCTCTGTTCGCACGTTGTTGCTCTGTCGGAAAAAAGAAGTGTAAAAAAATTCAACATCTCTATTGAAGCGTTCCGTATGCCGTTACAATGATTCCATATGATTTCATACGGAATCCATATAGAGTCCGTGAGTCCATATATTTTCCGTATGTTTGCCATATATTTCGTAAGAATCTTAGGAAAACGGCAGGGAAGGAGGAGATGGAAGCTTGCGTTGAAGAAAATCCGTAAACATGGGTTGTGGGCTCGATCCGATGTGTATAAGAATCTTAAGGCCTGACCACACGTACGCGCTGACACGCTGCAGCGCGTACTTGTGGTCTGGCCTTTAGGGAAACACATGAAATTATTGGGATGACGAACGGAACTTTTCAGTAGGGATGCAGCGAAATTTGGCTATTGTTGCGAAAATTACGGAATTAGAGCCAGTATTTCTCGACTCATCCTATGCCCCACACCACGCTCTGAAAACACACTGAAATCAGTAACACGCTTTCAAGCGTATCTTTTTTCCAGAAGAGTAAATGTCGTCTCTTTTGCCTTTCCTTTCTTGGAAAGCTACGCCTTCCATAAGCGATAAGGCGCATGACCTTTTGTGACCTGGAAGTACACGATAAAAAAAAGAAAGAAAAGAGAGAAAGGAAACGAGATTTGCGAGTGAGGCTGACCGATTCTTGGTGTCTGTGAGACGCCGATAGGCCACGTAGAGTGCAAACTTGTGCGGTAGAGTGTGAGGGAGATAAGAAATGTTTGACGAGGCTATCAGCATGACCGTGGATGCTTCAGCGAAGAGTTGCGAAGTATTTCACGGTCGGAACTCGTTCCGGGTTCAAGTCACTCGTGGCGGAGCAGAGGTTGGAATGCATTTTTAAAATTTATTGACATTCTGTTCTGAAACAACTAAGCTTGGTGACCGGCCAAAAAAAAAAAAAAAAAATCTGGCATATCCACGAAGTGAATCATGACGAGTGGACGAAGCGCTGCAGGGATCGTTCTTACCGTAAATCACCCGTGACATTGCCCACTCGCGCATGTAAATGAGTGCAGTGATGGAAGTGCTGCTCCAATTGCTCCAAACTGCTCCAAAAGAGAAATGCTGCTCCATGCTGCTCCAAACTGTGATTTTTGTTAGTAATTGCTCCGAACCTGCTCCGAAATGGCACTGGGAGAATGAGAATGACGAACTTTTATGTTTTACCAACTCATAAGTCCTAAATAAACTCAAAAGAATCTGTATACTATCATTCCAGTATGCCACTAGTGTGCGGCATTATCGTCTCAGATCTCATTTATGCAACAAGAACTGGCATATTAAGCATATAGCTCATTTGGTTGTTCTTTTTTTTTTCAGCTAGATATACAGGCTAGTGTGGTTAAATGTGAAAATGAGCAGGATTGCCTTTATCTCATACCGATTATCTACTGCTTATTTGGCAACAGTTATGTGGGACTGTGGTTACTTCTAAACCGTGGCGCTCAGCTTTACTGGTTTGATTTGATTTCTGCCACAAATACTAGTATTTTAAATATATAGCTCATTTCACAGCACATTTTTGACAACCAGCCATCTTTTTAATTGTTTGCTTCTTGAAATTTACATTGATTGTTGTCTGCAAAATATATTTCGTAATAAATATTAATATTTACGAGTTGCTTAGGCAATGCTTTGAACTACAATTGGTGTATGGCAAATTTTGTATCTGCTACTAAAACACCAATAGCTGCTCCAAACTAACGTTTTTTTCCGCTCCGAAAACACTTATGGCTGCTCCAGAGCGGTAATTTTCTTGCTCCAAAGTCTACTCCAAAAAGTAAAAAGTCACCTCCATCACTGTGAGTGACAACGCGTGTGTACATTATATACAGTGTTTTTGCCGTTGAGCCGCCGCTTCCCGCGTCATCAACTCCGGGTTAGCAGCTTGTTGCGGCGTTGCCGTTTTGCCTTTCGCGGGCGAGAGCGAGTTCACGATCGTTTTCATCCATGGCAGAAAGAGAATGTGTGGTCTGGAACGCGCTTATTCTTCATCATCATCATCAGCATCATCGTCATCGCACTAACGTGGCTACAAGCCTTTACCTTAAGTGATGGCATGTGCTGTACGAGCCTCGACCTTAAGGAGCTTAGCCCCTAAAACACATACACACACAAAAAAAGAAAAGGAAAATTGCTGCGTTAAACGTTACTACGCCATCAGTTGTAGTTTAAGAAAAGCCGCCCACCTCATACAGTGCAGCTTCATAGCGTCCGCCGCGGTGGTGTAGCGGTTATGGTGCTCGGCTGCTGACCCGAAGGTCGCGGGTTCGATCCCGGCCGCTGCGGTGGCATTTTCGACGAGGCGAAATGCTAGAGGCCCATGTACTGTGCGACGTCAGTCCGAATGTGGTCAAAATTTCCAGAGCCCTCCACTACGGCGTGGCTCATAATCACGTCCTGGTTTGGGGACGTAAAACCCCAGATATTATCATATTAGCTTCGTAGCGGCGGAACCAAAAAAAAAAAAAAAAAAAAAAAAAAAAAAAAAAAAAAAAAAAAAAAACTCGTTGCAAGTGTACTTCCATGTGGGCTTGGAGTCAACGTTGCGACAAGTGGACGATGGACTTGTCCTCTGGGTCCAGCGCTGGAGCGAAACGCTGGCTCCAGCGACACTCCGCGCTCAACGCAGGGGCGGATCCACCCACTCATCTCCAGGGGGGAGGGGGGGGGGGAGACGTTTGAAGTAAAACCGGAGAGAGAGAAAGAGAGAGGGGGGGGCGGGGTCGTGACTCTTGTTTTTAGTAGTTACCATCATCACAAGAACCCCGTCACAACATAAACACTGTTCATTTGTGCTCACAGTGGTCCCGCTCATTTGTCCAGATCGGTGATAGGAGATGGATAACAGGCACTGAAGGGAGGGTGTAGGGGGTGCTGACGCAGGCTTTGGGGGGAGGGGGGAGCGATTCCCCCCCCCCCCCCCTTGGATCCGCCACTGGTTCAACGATTTCTCATCCCGTCTATGGCTGCTAGGCTTTCATTTGCGTTGTGCGAGGATACGCAGGAGCGGTGTACTGGCCGTGCACTCAGAAGCGGGCAGGATCCGGCATCCTTTAGCTATAGGCCTAACGTGAACTTGTCCGCACCCACCCCGTAATCAGCCGCCCTCCATTTGCACCCTATCTCTTCACACGCAACGCTTCCTGTACTGGCTTGCATGCAAAGGCGTCACCTTCCTCGTGGCATTCTCGAAGACGTCCTTTTTCCTCGTTCTTCATATCGCCGCCTTCTTACGAGGGCGAGGTGCCGAAGACTGCTGCCTGGATGAGGAACTGGTTTCGCTAATAGGCCCCCCGAAGAATGAGCCTGTTCTAATTGCAGCTCCTACGCGCGCCCGGAATTTTTATTGCACAGCGGCCGTAGCATTGATTGATCACGGCGTTGTTCGCTGAGACGTAATGTCTCAACTCTCAATGCAAATGATTGCCTTGTCCGGGATAGGTTCTGTTTAGTATAGCTAAATAAATAAGCGTGTCAAACACGTCAAAAAGAAAAAAAATTAAGAAAAAGAAAAGCTTATTGTAGACGACTGAAAAATGTAAAAATTCAAAGCACTCCCATTGACAGTTTAACGAAAGACTTAACCATTTACGCGTTTGTGCGATGCTTTCTCTTGTCCACTAGCGCTAAAATACTTTCCAAGCTTTGCAAAAGGACATGGGGCGCGCAACTGACGAACCGCACCCGAATAATTGGCAATTTATGGTATATATATTTTGTGCTGCTTCTATTTTTCACCATGCTGCGCGGTGCTGAGTGTCTTAACTGCTCCTAAAATCCTGCTTCTGGAACGAGCACCAACAAGATTTACTGAGCAAATCAATAACGACCTCAGCTTGTTTCTGAGTTCTATAGAACGTCTGATCACGTACTGAAACCCTCTGATATCCACTTCAAAAAATAAGCATGAAATAAACTGGACACCGTGTACAGACGAGGGCAGGTTTGTCTTCATCCAATTTATAATAATAATAATAATGATAATAATAATAATAATAATAATGATAATAATAATAATAATAATAATAATAATAATAATAATAATAATAATAATAATATCATCAGCAGCAGCAGCAGCATAAAAGTTAACATGTTTCAAGGAAGGAAGGGAATTTTCGAGGGTTCGTTTCTTTGTTTGATAAAATATTAATGAAAACCAACAGATAATGAAACCAAGGGAGTTATAGAGGACGTTAAATGTACGGTTTATTTTTATGTGTATTGCAATAATTGTGATGTAGATGGGAAGAAATAAAGTGGACGAAAAGATAACTTGCCGCTGGCAGGGATCGAACCTGAGACCTTCGCACGCGCCCGATGCATAGGACGCGTAATCCCAAGGTCCGTTGTCGATACGTCGGCTCCAGCACACACCCCCTGTTTACGAATTTTTCATCACTGCAACATTTCAGTAGCCCACGCTTATCGTCTTCGTTTAGCAAAATGGAAAGGCGAGCTAGTTGGTACTGAATCATAATGGCGTAATAGTATCTGAGGTTTTCCATATTAACAAGAGGGCATCTATGTGCTTTAGTCATCCTTCCTTTGGCCATATCGGAAAAGGAAGTGATACTACTTAAGGAAAGGGGGTAGCCTGTTGGGGGGGGGGGGGGGGGGCTGGGAGAGGTGTGTTCTTGTTCTGGTTCGTGCCTTTTTGCCTTGCCCACGATGCTCATGCGCCGGGCATCAGTCGAGCGTCAAGTTTAGATATTTTATTTTCTGTTCAAGGCAATAAAGCTGCAGTTGTGAGTAAGCGTTTGTGGTGCATGCTCACTTTCTTGTCTTCGTCTTTTTTTGCGCTACTATTACGCCATTATGTCTTCGTTTAATTACGTTTGCCCTTTCTAGCTTCGAAGGCTTCTCTCTAGCAGGCTTACAGTCTCCGAAGTATCAGGCTCATCACGAGCGGATGTTTTGAACGCGCAGGCGATATTTAAGAGGAAGGGGGCGGAAAGGAGCGCTGGCACAGATGACTTCGAGCGTTGACGTCAAGGGCGGCGGCGTGTACTTCTGAACGCTGCGCCGCCGCGCAACGATAACGGCCGTTCTTGCAGTCGAGGCCGACGTACGATACCCATTTCCACACTTTGGCCGGAAAGGATCGCGTCGTTTCGTCTCTCGAAAGGAAGCTGGTCCGACGCTAGTTCCTCGTTTTACTCTTTTGTATATTCCCTAACTGCAACTATAACGATACCGCATTGCTGCGCCTTCACGTGCTAAAAGCACGATATGATTATGGGACACGCAGTGCATCATAACCAGATGAACGCTGGATTAATTCCGACTACTTTGGGACAGTAACAAATAACGACGACAGCAACAGAGCCTGGCGTCGGCAGTTTTAAAACTGCTTTTTTTTTTTCATTAAAAAAAATCGTCTGCTTCGTGTCGCTATCACCTCAGTTCTCGCATTTTCCGCTGTAGCACTTATGTACAGTAATTACTTTCTATTGGTACTATAGCTTTTCCGGCAGAAACACGGAGGTAAGCGAAGAGGTTCGTGAAGCAAAGCACTGGGCGTATCTGAGGACCGTGTGATCGAGCGATAAGTTGTAGACGGGAACACAGCGGTGCGAGCTGTCTTAGTCAGCTAAAATTAGTATATAGCGTTATTCTTGGTAACGATAAGAGGAAGAAGCGGTACTGCGCAGGCCGTGTAATTCGTGTACGGGATAAGTAAGCGCTGGTCTATTCTGGTGTAACGGAATCGGTTACTGGGAAAGAAATGCAGTCGAGGACGAGGTTGGTTAGGTGGTGTGGTGATATTGAAAAAACTGGGGAGGGGCGAAGCATGTAGGGAAGGGTGTTTCAGCTGCACTAACGTGAAACCTGGGGAGGGCGATGCATGCGGTGTTTTGCGAGAGATTTCTCTGATGAGGCGCTAGCGGCGCCAAGCCTGAAACCGGGCATGTAGGGAAGGCTGTTTCCGCTCCACTAGCGTCGTCGGAGAACTGCGTTGCAATGCAGCTTACCCTAAGGTGCTTCTTCTTCTTCTCTCCCCCCCCCCTCCCGCTTACTCACCCGGTATCAGTTCCCTACGTCAAGTAGGGACGGGTGTTTCTGCTCCACTAACGTCGTCGGCCATTTGTTGGGCTAACTGTTGTCTCCTTCATTTAAAGTGGACCAGGGGCGAGTAGTGTGATTTATCCATTGTCGCACGTCTGTTTTTAAGATGGACCGTGACTACGTGACACACCGTGACGACAAGAAACGCCGACAAGCCTAGCCCCTAAGGTGCTTGCACCTAAAAAGAAATACTTTAGATGAGATGAAGTTCGCTGATACTCGTTACGATAGTTTACACTGGCTATCGCTTCGCGCCTCTGATACTCGAGTACGCGGGTTCGACTCCTTGCAGTGCCAAGCGCATTGCGACAGAAAGGAAGTGCATGCGTGTAAGAACGTTTGCGTCGTTAGATTATAGGGTACGCGTCAAACGACACCGCCTGGGTCGGAATTTAATCCGGGAGCTT
>JALIZH010016479.1:0-23314 GCA_030522465.1 Rhipicephalus appendiculatus | reverse complement strand
CGTACAATTTAGGCGTTCTTATTCGTGGTGTCTAAAACCGCCCAGCAACGAATATTTCTGCAATCCGCCTGGCTGCGGACGCGGCGCGTTGACGGCGAATCCGCGTAGCCCCATCTGTCGGTACTGGCAGCGGCGGTACTGGTGGCCGGCCTCCCCGCAGTGGTAGCAGAGCGGGCGGTTGTCAGGGGCGCGCCAGACGTCGGTCTTCCTTGGCGCGTAGCGCGGCGCATAGCGCTGGCCGACAGGAGGACGGTAGGGCGTCGGTGGTGGTGGCGGTGTCTGGCGGCCGAATTGTGGCGATGCGCTGTCTTGACGTTGTCGCTGAGCGGGCACAGGACCGCGGACCGCAGCGGCGTAGGTCATGGCCTCCGGATGAGGCTGCGGTGTTTCGGGAATTCCGAGCGATTGATGAACTTCCTCGCGGACAATGTCGGCGATCGAATCCACTTGAGGCTGCGGCGAAGGTAACAGCTTGCGCAGCTCTTCCCGCACGATCGCTCGGATGGTCTTGCGCGGGTTGTTGGTGCTGAGGGCATGAGCTTCGGCGTAGTTGGTTGTTGAAGAGGGGCGGTTGTACTGCCTTGTCCGCATCTCAAGCGCCTTTTCGATTGTCGTGGCCTCGGTAAGGAATTCGTCGACAGTCTTGAGTGGGTTGCGGACAAGTCCCGCAAACAGCTCTTGCTTGACACCTCGCATCAGGAACCGGAGCTTCTTCTCCTCAGCCATGGCGGGGTCGGCGTGCCGGAACAGTCGATTCATCTCCTCCGTGTAGATAGCGATGCTTTCATTGGGCAGCTGCACACGGGTCTCCAGCATAGCCGCGGCTCGTTCCTTGCGGACCACGCTGGTGAACGTGCTTAGGAACGTCGTCCGAAAGATATCCCAGGTTTGTAACGTGGATTCATGGTTCTCGAACCACGTCCTCGCGGCGTCTTCCACGTAGAAGTAGGCGCGGCGTAGTTTTTCGTCGGAGTCCCAGTTGTTGAAAGCAGCGACTCGTTCATACGTCTCCAGCCAGGTCTCAGGGTCCTCGCTTGGCGATCCATGGAAAGTCGGTGGCTGGATCACGATCGTTGCAGGGGACGCAGCGGCCGTCATCGTGCCTGTCGTCTTCGTCGCCGTGCCTTTTGGCTTGTCAGGTAGGAGTCCGTATTGTGGTGCCAGTCCTTGTAGTCCTCGGCTGGCTCGACTCTCCTGGATCGTGTCGGTTTCTTCTTGGCGACTTGGGCTGGGTTCACGGTTTGACGGGGGTGTCCGGTACATGAACGAAAAGCATCTCCACCAGATGTCACGTGGTTGTGACGTCGACGAAGGCAGCAGGCGACGTGTCCAAGCTGAAACTGTTTATTAGGCCGAACTTGTGGCCGGTAAACGGAAAGTGAGAGTACAGCAATACACGCTGGCACTGATAGCGGCGAACAGAGCGTCGGCCGTCGATCAACTGACAAGCGGTGAAGCGCGTCGGCATTTATAAGCGTGGCATCGAATATTCCAGCCTTATCGCTGGTTGGCGCGCAAGCTCTGGAATAAGCTCGAGTGTACGCGTTTTGCGCGCAATCTTAACAAAGTGATCTACAACAATCGCGAAGCTTCTCGAACAAAAAGGCGCGGTTTGCGATGAGCGTTGCTCACAGTCTTTGTGGGCGAAAACCGGTGGCACTCTGAATCAGGTGATAGAGACATGCACGGAATACAACCAACCCCTATACATAGCCTTCATAGATTACGAGAAGGCATTTGATTCGGTGGAGACATCAGCAGTCATGCAGGCACTGCGGAATCAGGGCATCGACGAAGCCTATCTAAACATAATGGCAGAAATCTACAGCGGATCCACAGCCACTATAGTCCTCCATAAAGAAAGCGACAGAATCCCAATAAAGAAGGGCGTACGGCAGGGAGACATGATCTCTCCAATACTATTCACCGCGTGTTTACAGGAGCTTTTCAGGGCCCTAGATTGGGAAGAGTTAGGGCTAAGAGTTAATGGAGAGTATCCCAGTAACCTGCATTTCGCTGATGACATTGCATTGATGAGTAACGCGGGAGACGAATTACAGCTTATGATTACTGAACTGGATACGGAAAGTAGGAGAGTAGGTCTGAAAATTAATATGCATAAAACTAAAGTAATGTGGAACAATCTTGGCAGAGAACAGCGCTTTGCGATAGGTGGCGAGACACTGGAAGTTGTAAAGGAGTACGTCTACTTAGGACAGGTAGTAACCGCGGAGCCGAACCATGAGAGTGAAATAACTAGAAGAATAAGGATTGGATAGGGCTCATTCGGCAAGCATTATCAAATCATGAATGGTAGTCTACCACTATACCTCAAGAGGAAGGTATATGACAGCTGCATCTTACCAGTACTTACCTACGGAGCAGAAACCTGGAGACTTGAACCCTTAAACTGAGGACGACGCAGCGAGCGATGGAAAGGAAAATGATAGGTGTAACCTTAAGAGACAGGAAGAGAGCAGAGTGGGTCAGGGAACAAACGGGGGTTAAGGATATCATAGTTGAAATCAAGAAGAAAAAAATGGACATGGGCCGGGCACGTAGCGCGTAGGCAGGATAACCGCTGGTCATTAAGGGTAACTGGCTGGATTGGAAGAGAAGGCAAACGCGCGATGGGGAGACAGAAAATTAGGTGGGTAGATGAGATTAAGAAGTTTGCAGGTATAACGTGGCAGCAGAAAGCACAGGACCGGGTTGATTGGCGAAACATGGGAGAGGCCTTTGCCCTGCAGTGGGCGTAGACAGGCTGATGATGATGATGATGCATTCAGGGGTCGGCAACCTTTTCAGGTGAAGGGCCACTTTGCTTGAAACCGACAGAGCGGGGGCCGGATGGAACACCATGGGTAGGTGGGGGAGGGGGGTGTGGACGGCAATGACGAAAAATTCGGCGTATTGGCAATACTGCACAAAACTGGAATAGAAATAATGTTCTACACGCATGTCATAACATTGCAATTTAGAAGAAGAAGAAGAAGAAGAAGAATGCTTTATTTTCAATGAAATGGTTTACAAAAATTTTCTGCGAAAACATCCGGATCCGTAGGCAATATGGCTAGTTAAGGATCCGTTACAGACAATGCATGTTGTGGTTTAATTTGCGAGTACAATCTTTATGCACAGAATTCCAGCACAAATCACATATTGAAATACGCTTATGTAAGAAAAAGAAAAAACAACAGAATTAATATGACATGTACACACAGTTCTGCGACATTAATATGGCGATTGGTAATTCCCCGATAGAAAAAGTTTCCTAAGTGATTGCGTCATATTTGGCAAATATTTGATTAGGGTTGGAATACTGTTCCAAATTTTAGCACCAACAAAGGGTATTGTACGAGGGCCGTAAACATTGTGCACTATCGGCAGATTAAGGTTTTGCTGTTCTGCCTGTCGAGTGTGACCTCTGGGTTTTAATAAAATTGATGAGTGAAAGGGTACGTTTCTTTTCATTATTTTGTGTACTAATGTTGCGCTTTTGTATTGCCTTACCATATTAAAAGGCATTATGTTGAGATTTCTGAAAATTTCAGCCGACGGTGCATTCTTGGGTGCTGATGCAATTGTTCGTACAGCTCTTTTTTTGCAAAATGGTAACGACCGAGCAATATGAGGCATATGTGTAGCTCCATGATTCGATGCAATAAGTTAGGTGAGAATGGAAAACGTTAAAGTATAAAATACGGAGTATGTGTACGTTAAAATAGTTTCTAGCCTTAAATAATGTAAAGCACCCAAAGCTTAGTTTTCTACACAAATTGTCTATGTGAGATGTCCAGTGGAATGAATGGTCTAATGTGACGCCAAGGTAAGTATATGCGTCTACCTTGTCAATGCGAGTTTCCCCGATGTACAGACCACATGTTTCAGGTATCACTTTTCGGTTAGAGGCGAAAACAACGTACTTGGTTTTTTTTCGTATTTAGTAACAAATTGTTTTGTTTAAACCATTGAGAAGTTACTTGCAGTTCTTCATTGGCGAGTGCTTCGGCTTCCTGAAGAGAGTGACGTGCAATAAGTAAGGCAGTGTCATCTGCATACAGAGCTGCTTGCATATGGGTTAAGGATAGTGGATAATCATTAATGAAGAGGGAGAACAAAATTGGTCCAAGTACTGAACCTTGCGGCACACCGGTTTCGACGGGTTTCCTGTTTGACTTGTTACCAAGTATTTGTACATACTGAGTGCGTTCGGACAAATAACTGCGAAAGAACTTTGAAGATATGCCTCTAAATCCATAGTGTTCGAGTTTGTTTAGCAATATATTGTGGTCCACTGAATCAAAAGCTTTTTTTATGTCTAGGAAGATGCCTATGACGAATTGGTTGTCATTTAATGCACGGTTTACTGTTTCTGCCACAAAGCTTACCGCAGTAGCCGTACTGTGTTCTTTTCTAAAGCCATGTTGATTCGGAGTTAGGATACTGTATTTCGTAATAAAGTCCATCATTCTTTTGGCGACAAGCTTCTCAAAAAGAGTGTTCACGCAAGATAGAATCGTTATGGGGCGGTAATTTGCTATGTTGTCAGCGCATTCGCCTTTGTAAATTGGTGTCACCCTCCCTATCTTAAGCTGCTCGGGGTACACGCCTGTCGTGAAGGACTGGTTGAAAATAACAGCCAGAGGTATGCTTAAGGTTTCTATATTGTCCTTCAGTATTTTAACTGGTATTCCGTCATGTCCCATGGCCTTGTGTGATGACATCTGACTTGCAACAGCAATAATTTCAGCTTCAGTAATTTCACGAAAAAAGAAAGTATCCTTGTGAACAGCAGGGAATGGTGAGCTATATTTTTCGTTTGTACTGGTTGCCGACTGCTTTCCTATGGTAACGAAATAATCATTAAAAAGTTCTGCAAGCGCCCTTTCATTGCAGCCTACGATACTTAAATTTGGTAAAACAGGTTGTTGGGGCTCCGGATTTACTACTGCATTTATTATACGCCAAATTTCCTTTGTGTCACCATTCGCTTTCGTGATGAGGCTACTGTAATATTCTTTTTTTCGTTTTCTCATCATCGACAACGACAGATTGCGCGTGTTTCTGTACAATTCTTTATAGTAAGCGTTATCTTTATTTTGCTTCATTTTGGTCAGCCAATGTTCCCTTAATCTAATAACTTTGAGTATTTGTTCGTTCATCCAAGGACAAATTGGTGTAGACAAGTACTGTGATCTGCGAGATTTGCACTCTACTTTTTTGCATCGTGATTGCAACAGTGATGAAAACTTTGCGTAGGCTGCGTTTGGATCCGTATCGCTTGAACACAAAAACTGTGTTGCTTGGATTGCCTGTTTACTCTTTTCGTAATCGATCCTAAATGGTTGCGCGGTAGTCTGCTTCGCTGCGTGTAGATAAGTGCCAGACACAAAAATAAAAGTCGGGAAATGGTCTGACACGTTTTCTGATATCACTCCGGCAGTGATAGCTTCACTATCAATGTTTGACAAAATGTGATCAATTGTTGTGGATGACGTTGGTGTAACTCTTGTCGGTGCTAAAATATGATTTCTAAAACCGTAACATAAGGCTAGGTGCTCATACTCCGCGCTTGTCCGTTTGCTAGTGTCTATATTAAAATCGCCGCACAGTACGACTTGTTTTTTTTTCACTTGTAAACTGCTGTAAAATATGTTCTAATTTCTCAAGAAACGGCTGAAGCTTCGCATCTGGTGGTCTGTACAAGACGCCCACGATTACGTTATTCTGTATCTCAACGAACAGCATCTCTAGCTCTCCTAAATGTGTTTCCGTAAATTTTTCTAGTTTTTTAAAGGTTATACGGGATGATATGTACAGCGCCACACCGCCGCCTCGTGATTTTGATTGTCTAGCAAGAGACAAAAATTGATAACCAGTAATGTTTATGAATTCGCCATCCTTCAGCCATGTCTCAGATAGTGCTATGACATCATATTTCACACTTTGTCGACTGATTAGTGCTATCATTTCGTCATAGTTTTGGTTCAGACTTCTTACGTTGCAGTGTAAGTAAGAAACATAGATTACAAGTGCTAACACCATTCTAAGTAAAAAATGCCATGCCGGTCTTCAGATAGGAATTCACAAGGGGAAGGAAGGGGCTCTGACGTTGTGCGGGGGGCCGCATAATACTTCCTCACGGGCCGCATGCGGCCCGCGGGCCACAGGTTGCCGGCCCCTGCCTTAAGTCAACAAGCTCACATTTCTTGCACTGTTTCGTTCGGCATGCTACTAGTCGTAACGTGAATTTCGCACCTCTTCGCAGCTAATGGTGACGTGGTTACACTCTCACTGGACGAGGAAAAAAGCCTCTGCTGCCTGCGTTTCAAATGACGATGTTGAAAGATTGGCCTTTATTGGCGTGCAGGTAAGTTGGTACTTGGAATGCCACACAGTTTACCCATCTGGTGTCAGATATTTTTTGCGGCTGTAGTTATTAAGAGGTGCGTAACCACCTGCTTGCTACCAATTAACTTTTTTTTTCGTGTATAGGCGATACATATTTTTTGAATATTACGTTGACCACATGACGTTAGCGCTCACCCATTTAGATTCCTCTAAACACTGTTTGCGTGCTACTCATGCTTTTACTCAGATCGAGAAGTGTTACACCACACCTCGGGATATTGAGTGGGCGACGAGGAATGGATGTATCTTTATGCTGCAGGTAAATCGCCATCCTTACATTGTTCATTAACATACTACTGGCGCTTGGAAGTATGTTCTGAGCGCACGACCTCGTTACGCAGTGCCGACCGGTGACAACACTCTTCAGAGAGTCAGACTGCGAGATGATCCACGAATTCGACAACGGCCTGAAGTCAGAAAAGGAAGTGCTCTGCAAGGGAAATATGTCGTGAGCACCGATTTTTGTTGTTTATTTTGTTTTTGCACAACACTGTCATTTGGACTGTCGTACAAGGAGCTGCTCGCAAAAATGGCCAAACGAGGGTGATTGATGCTACTCACAATAACGGTGTACGCTCTCATACAAAGCAACACTCAGTGCTCTAACAGCAATATTTGCGCCTATGTGGCAACAAAGTTGCATAGTCTTCTAGTATGCCATGTTGCACGGCCACCGAAGCTGCACAGCCGCAGAATAAGGAGAGTCTTGTTGCCTATAGTGCTCTGTAGTGTTGCCTGTAGTGTAAAGTGCGCGTATTCTAGGAATAAATGTATTTCTACGTTACTGAAAGCACCTTTACGCTCAATGTCGATGCAATGAACATTTGTTGCGCTCATGTACCATATGATGTTGGTATGTTTTAACGAATGAGCTTGCCAGAAGGGCTTGTTTAGTCTTTAGTCTTGCTTTTCTTATAGCACAAATATGTGGTAAGCTAACTATTTTGACGACTTTCCTTGATTTCTGGCGAGAAGACCGCAGCAACACGTAGTAAGCGCTAGTGAAGAGGTAGCTTTCCCACCGAATTTATGAGTTACATAATAGCGTGCAAGGAAGCGCAGTTTTCCAACAGGGAAGACAAAAGTGCATCCCATATCATTAGGATGTTAGGTGGAGAACACCAGGCCTACAACAAAATATAGGGATGTATGTACTCATACAGGACACAATTTGTATTATGCAGTGGGTGCCAGGCGATTTAGATATGTGAGCTACGCTAGTTCGTGCAGATTTACTTCAGGCATCACTGATAAGCGTGCAAGTCTTCACGAATGTTTCTCTCGTTTCATCATGAACCTTTACTCTCGTTTCATCATGCCCAATTGGGAGTTATCCTAATTGGATAGAGGATTCGGGAGAACCGATAAATTGCATGGTACTTAACTAAGGAACAGTGAAGAGAAAGTTCCTTGGGTTTTTTCGCATTGTTTTTCACTTAAAAATCTTAAAAGATAGTAAGTTGGTGTATAGGCCTCAACATCCCAAAGATATTCAGGCTCTAAAGAACGCCGTAGTCGACGGCTTCGGATAATTTCGACTGCCTGCGTTCTCTTAACGTGCAGTGATATCGCACAGTGCAGACGCCTTTAGCATTTCGCATTTATTTAAATACGACTGCCGCAGCCAGGGTCTGACCCTGACACTTCGGGTCAGCAGACGAGCACCACAACGACACAGCCACCACGGCAGTCAATCTTAAAGGGCCCCTCACCACCCCGTGTTCAAGGACGAGGGAATCGTTTCTTTCTCGTGGTCGGTACCTTCCATACAGGTGATATATCCTCCTCGCCACTGATTTCTTAAAAGCACTTGTACAGTGCAAGCGCTTAGCGTGGAGCCTATCAGGGTTTCGCGTTTGTCGGCTACATGCTGTTATCGTCGAATGCGCAGTCGAAAACACCCAATCGAAATGAAGTGAAATCAGTTGATCACGCACAATTTTCGTGCGAATCAAGGAACAGCGGGTGGCCGGCTGCATGGTAAAGCAGTGTAGGCGACAATCCACAACTGTTATTTTGCGTATATTGACCGATCGAGAGTACATATGTACCGCGGAGATGTCGCGCGAAACACTGTTCTTGCGTCACGAAGTGCGCCAGAAACGCCAGAAACACCAGGAGAGAATAACGCGCTCGTTTTTTTGTTTTTTTTGAGAGGCTGGTGAGGGGCCCTTTAAAAGAACCTCAATTTAGTTAAGCTGCTTAAGATTGAATACTTGAGCTATGTGATATGTCTTAATATTCAGTTGA
This sequence comes from Rhipicephalus appendiculatus, assembly GCA_030522465.1. NCBI lineage: Eukaryota > Metazoa > Arthropoda > Arachnida > Ixodida > Ixodidae > Rhipicephalus > Rhipicephalus appendiculatus. The sequence continues at coordinate 14,650 of JALIZH010016479.1, read as the reverse complement.
TGCAGCGCTCACGGGCCGTGTACGAAGCACAGGGCAGCCGCTGTGCTCGCAACTAAATTTTATATATATATATATATATATATATATGTAGATAGATAGATAGATAGATAGATAGATAGATAGATAGATAGATAGATAGATAGATAGATAGATAGATAGATATATTCTACGCATAAACGAACGCGAAAAGTCCCCGAAATAGGAAAAACAGATGCACCATGATATCTCGTTTTCAAAGCGTGATATCTTATATGTATTAGTAAATAAATTCTGTGTCGCAAAGCAACATTGACGGCAGGCTGACACGATTATCGCCTTTCCTTCGAATATGAATGGGCTCAGTAATTTCTCTTGCTATATTTTTTTTATAGAGTGACAGTGTCATCGCGTCGCTAAAGAAGAGTGCGCAGCCGCCAGCGCTCCTGTTGTGCTTTGTAGTTTATCGTCGTCGTCCCGCTGGCGCTGGGTTAAAAAAGATTAGTTGATCTTGTAGGAATGCAACGTACGAATGCTATGCAGGCAGATAACTGTTCTAATGCAAGAACACTTTTGGGCTGAAGCACATATACGAATTTTATGAACTTGACCGCACTGTTATTGAATGTTCTGTCCTGTTTCAGCGAAGTCCTACCCGGAGCTACGTCACCTTTAGGCTACACCTTCATGCGAGTTGCTTTTGATGCCTACAGCAAGGTACTGGACGGTCTGTCTTTAATTTCAAGTAGAAATTTACCGAAAGTTCCATAGGTGGGTGAGCGCAGAAAAATCAAATTTACGCTCGCCGTGTAAAACTTAACAGCGAAGCTGGTCGATCTTAGGGGCATAAGATGGCCTTCTTGGCTGATGTCCTTGGAGTAGACAGTGCAGAGTCAAACCACAGCCAGTCACAGACCTTGCAAGAATGTCTAAACTCCAGTGCCAGAAACTCACGCGCAAACCTGGCTGTGACACCCCAGGTGGAAGCGCGGGCCTTTCGTCGCTCGTACTCGGCTCGCGCCTCGCGATGTAAACTCGGCGCGGCGGCTACGCGGACTGTCTCCGTCGGTGGGCGTGGCTTGGCGGCGGCTGCTTCTCGGTGCATGCGCGGCTAGTCGAGGTTATACCCAGGGTGCGCAGCCGTGGCTTGTTTATTGCTAGGCAACGGCGCGGGTTTTTTTAGAGGAGCGGACGTTGTCCCCGGTACTTTGGGAGCTTCGATCTTAGAAAAGTTGCGTTGAAGGCCTGCCAACAAATGGGGGAGGAACGGCAAGTTGCTGATTGCGCTAACTTGACAGCCCCGCTAGGCATGGTCCAATAAATTTTTCAAGCGATGAGTGATTAACCATTCACCAGCTTAACCAATGATGAATTAATCGCTATCAATTATGACTTATGCTAAGAGGGTGGAGAGTTGGGCAAGTTGGGGCTGGCTGACTTGAGACATCCCGGAAACGCGTACAAAAAGATGACGGGCCAAGTAGTCATGCTTGATTCTTCGCGTACTCCGTCGTCTTCTTGTGCGCTATTTCATTATATCTGAAACCAGGGTTTTTCATCGATTAATTAACAATTCTGGCGGGCGCATTCACAAGGTATATATACAGCTTACAATTAATTTCATACCGTATTTATTTGTTTGGCAGGTGACAAAAGAATATAAGATGGCGTGTACAGATGCTTATCGGTTATATGAGTTGTTTTTTATTAAGTTAAGCGGTAAGTCTATAAGGTGGTAATAGTTAGTGAAGCGATATACAGTATAAAGCCATACAAGGCAAAATATCAGGGAATGATGTACTTCTCAAGTGACAGTCGCAAAACAAGGAGTGTTGCTGGAATGTTATGGAACATTAAATGCCGCTATGAAGTGGATCTTATGATATCTTGAGCTTTACACTCAAGGAATGGACGCAGGACGACAGCAAACACGAGGACTAAAAAATGTTTTCGGGTCTTCCGTCTATCTGCATCCTTTGTTTGCGGTAAACTTTAATATACGTAGTAGCATATATATCATCCGACTCTTTTGTTCACATTTGTTGAGCGAAACACAGCATAACTGAGCAATGAATAAGGAAACCGGCAATAGTGAAAAGTGAAGCCCAATAAATATATGCATCAATATTTAATGTTAAAGATGAGAAAATGTTCCATATTTTGGCTTTTCCTACCACATGTTCTTTTCGACTGTATACTAAGGAATGCCAATCGGATGAATCATTTGACACGGCACAGCCGTTCTTTAACGCTAGCGCTGTTGTTTCGCTGACCACCAATACCTCTACCCTTCTAACCAAGTTCCTTGCCTTATATTCGGTATAAATAGCACAAAATAATGATATTTTCTCTAGTGAAAACTAGCACACTTGAAAACTAAATGAGAACTTAGCTGGTCACAGCTGCAGATGTTGCTGCGATCGAACGACTCTACCGCTATGTATATAGGCATGCGTACTGGAGCTACGAGAAAAGAGGGGGGGGGGGCAATTCTTTATTCAGCTTTTACCTTTTAGTTCTTTGGATGAAGCGCACGTGATTCCGCACATCTCAGTTTAAAGGATCACAAATAGCCTTTTGAGGGGCCCTGCAGCACTTTTTCAAGTAACAATGGAATGACTTCATTCATTGGAAGCGCTGGAACTGATGTGCAGCAAGCAGATTTATGATTGGCTGCGCCTTAGTGAGTTGTGGGCAGTATATATGACTATCCAGACAAGCTTAGCGGCTCATGGAAACGACGGCGCAATTTCAGGAAAGACCATCCGAATGGCCGTCCCGTTCCCTGATATTGAAGTATTGAAGAGATGACCCTTTTAACGAAATGCCATCCTATAAACTCCACAAAACGTCTTTCATATCCGTGAAGTGTGAGAGCTTGGAGAGGAAAAGCGAAACTATTGTGTTCCTGGTAGGCTCATAAAGAAGCTTGGTATTGCCACTGAAACGCACGCGCATCGGCGGCACTGATACCTGCGTTCTTGGCCCCGTGTAGATCATTAAACCTGTGTATACTCTTTAGACTAGACAATAGAGACTGATATGCTCTTTGACTATACCGACCTTTGCGTGAGTTGTTCGGCAAGACCACACCAGTACACAGCAGCAGCGGTCAACAAAGTTTGAGAGGCCCGAGTGTGTTTTATGTGTTTGTGCCGGCCAGGCACGAACTCTCAGCGCGAGCGGCGTCCTTTTTGCAGATGACCCATTAGAAGGCTCTCAAGAGTGCAACCCATTTCTAGGTTCCAATGCATCGCTACAATTACCCCGGGGACGAAAAGGGAGCCGCCGGGCGACCTAACAGCTTGTCACTACGAGCGGGTCATAGTAGGCCTTCAGGCGCTCCACGTTTGAGAGGTGCTTGCCAAAGAAGATTTGTATTTTCAAGCAGGTAACTGAGCGGTTGAGCCCCTCATATAAAAATGCCCAGCTTGGAATTGCCCGTTTTGTTAAGTAGTAGTCGTCGTACTTATAAATCGCCACCAGTGAGTATATTGCGGCTTGTTTTTCTGCCACTGGATGTAGCATGTTAAAGCAATGCTCTTGCAAGTGAACTTCAAATGGCCCATTGCAACTTTCTTCCCAGGATATATGTACCCAGCTCGGGTACGCATACGAGATGGACCTTACACAATACCAGAGTATGTGGATGCCTGTGCAGCGTTACAACTATTTCATGTGGCTGTCTGATGTAAGTGCCTTTGCCGATTACGGTAAAACGAATGTGTATGTCCATGGGAGAAGCGGACTGGTATAACAGTGGCCTCGTTTACGTGTGAGGACGCTTGACAGTAGCCTGGGGAAGCCGCAATAGTACATAAATGTAATATTTCGGTAAATATGAATATAATATCGCGGATTTTTAACAGTTCTTTAAGGTTGGCCGAACTCTGTTCTTGTCCCACAACTGGCTGAGCGAGGAGGAGCAACTTCGAAAGAGGGGGAGCCCAGCCTAGCTGTGGCATGGCTTGCAAAGCCAAGACAGCAAGACATTATAGCCTAGCAAGAGGGTGGGAAAGGGACGCGGGCGTGAGCAGGAGTGATGTGAGGGTGAGGGGGGATCGAAAAGAGGAGGAAGATGGTAAAACATAGCATAGTCATGTATAGTATAACATAGCGGGTCGTGGGAAAGGGAAGTGAGAGTGATGAGGAGAGAAAGGAGGGGAGGGCCACTAGCTTCTCCCTTTCGCCAGTCTTCGCTCCACTAGTGTGTGGCTGCCACATTTTTTTTAAAGTTCGATGAACGCTTGGCAATTATAGTGTTGGGAACTACAAAAGACAACGATTGGGTAATTTCTATTGCTTAAATCATTTTAGTGGAAAGTTCACGAATTAGCTGAACCACTTTACTTTTTACGGTTATATAAGTGTATATAGAGACATAAAACCAAGTTGCGCTAAAGCCATTTTAATTGTAATCTCACGGGCGTAATCTAATGTGCACGTACGCTAAATACGTACTCTGAAATGGAAAATTCCGCAAGCAAGACATATCCAAATGCGATGCCTGGCACGCATACAGACACTCTTGCGTGCTGCGTATACAGGTGTCACCGGTATGTAACTAGAGCTATATGCTGCCTAATTTCAGGGCCACAGAAAAAGCAGCGACGGTAAGAGCACTGTGGACAAGTCTTTAATGTATAGCATCTTGGGACGGGACGTCTCATCTGAAGTGGAAGCTGGCGTCGTTCGAACAAGGCCTTTAAGGAAGACAAAGATTCCACTACAGATATACTACACTGTGAAGGTAAACGCTTCTTTTTCTACTTGCCAGCTCGAAATCTCTCCGAAATATGCCACTAAGGGGCATTGTGGCGAAAATTCAGTGGATTTCACTGAAGATCATATTTTCTCGTGAGAACGTACTGCCGACAACAGAAGTTGACGTACAAAGGAAATTACGAAAAAGTTAGGTTTACTCAGACCTTGCCAGGTGGTGGAATTTAGCTCGGCTCTCTATATTTGAGTAGAATTATGTGCAGAGGGCTTCCCCCCCAGAGGACCTAAACGAGGCAGCTGATTCCTTCTGCGACTACAATACATACTAAAAACTGGTGATGGTATCGCAAGAATAAAAAAATTCCCCCATCTCCCGCTAAAGGGAACCATGTGTGGATGCCAAGCAGCGGGGAGATAATTAGCTTGAGCGGGAGGAACGTCGCCGCTCTCATTTCACGGCAGCGGTCCGGGCGCTCATCGCGGCGCTGCACAGGAGATAGAATGAGGCGCGCGCGCGCTCCGTCATTTTCATACCGCGGAACTACCGTGCCGCCCCCAGCGGAGTATGTAGCTGTCACACCACCTGTCGTGCGCGCCGCTCCGTAGAGGATTCCTAGAGGAGAGGACGGGGGGAACCGTAGGAGAGGAGATAGAGGGGGGAGGGGGCGTGCATGCGCTGTGTGGGTGTGGGACGCGGGAGCCGCTCCGTAGAGTAGAGAATGCCTAGAGGAGAGAGGGGGAGAGGACGCACATGCGCTGTGGGACGCAGGCGCCGCTCCGTAGAGTAGATTATTCCTAGAGTGGAGAAAGGGGTTGAGCGTAGGAGAGGATAGGGGAGGGGACGCGCATGCGCTGTGGGGGGGGTGTGGGACGCGGGGGGCGCTCCGTAGAGTAGAGGATTCCTAGAGGAGAGAAAGGGAGTGAGCGTAGGAGAGGGGACGCGCATGCGCTGTGGGGGCTGTGGGACGCGGGGGGCCGCTCCGTAGAGTAGAGGATTCCTAGAGGAGAGAAAGGGGGGTGAGCGTAGGAGAGAGAGGGGGAGGGGACGCGCATGCGCTGTGGTGGTGTGGGACGCGGGAAGGAGGGACGGACTAAGCCCCCCTCCAAACACATGCAAGAAAGATCAAGGAATGGGGTCAACCTGGGCAAGAGACACCACCTGCCTAGCCATTGCTAAGCAGCCTCTATGTGCTCTCGGCTATGACTCTGATGACTGTGGTACTGGTTGACGGCCTTCATATTACTACATTGTTCTGGTTCGCATAATGGGTGCTTCCCTACTTCATGAAAGTGGCTGGACGCGGGACGCGGGAGGGACGGACATAGCCCCGAGCATAAGATTCTTCGCATCTAAAAAAGCCAAGTTATTCTACAGTGTGTTGTTTTATTCTCACAATGCATCAATTTGTACGAAATGAGAGAGTGAAATGTGCCTTGTTTTTCTCTGAGCTAGTGGAATGCCCATATACTCTTCTGGCACAAAAGCCTAAAGCGTAGTTAGACTCCTGCTCCTGATGTATATAGACGTACCGGCATACCGCAAGCAAAGACGAACCACTAAGCACACATTTATGCGGCAAAGAGCAATGATTTGTTTACTGTTGCGCTGGACACGACCAATAAAAGCAGCCTTCCAGCGCCTCCCGTGCAGTTCCTTTCGGTACTATAGAATGCACTGAAAATACTTAATTTCAGCGTTTTTCGAGTAGGATTTTTGTAGTTAAATAAGCATATATGACCTCATTGAGTAAGTCACGATCAAATTCATCGCATTTCAATGTTCACGTTTTTCGCAGCGAACGCTTCGCAGGGCGTGTGCTACCCTAATTCTAACGGTTCATCGGTACGGCTAGAGTGCACGCATTATGGCTGTAGTCGCCGAACGCAAACAAGAATGACCGAAGATACGTCGAAGCTGGAGACAAAAACTGAACTGCTCACTGTGCTGCTCAGAAGTACGATGTTGTCTACATAGAAATGACTGACCGCTCAACGAGTCACGTTGAATGCCACGCGCAACTTCGGTTACGCAAAGCTTGTTAACTGCAAAACGTACAGGATTAACGTTGAGATCGCGAGAAGCGCGTACCAAACGAAGGAACTACCTTCTTTTTTGGCTGTCGGATGAACGAAGACTCTCGTATCTCTTTTTCTAAACAGAGAAATGAAGACAGATCACCGAAATCTCTTATAACATAAAAAAGAACGCACTTGCTAGTGTGCAGTGAGGTGTTGCGATGGCATGTCGCACTCGCCATCTAAATTGCGTAGTTATGTCGTGGGTACGTATCTCGGTCTCTCGTAGTTTTTTTTTTTGTCGTAGTGCTTGTTACTTAGTCATAATTACGATCTGCGCATGATGAAAAATGTCAAAAACAATTCTGAAGCCCAATTTTAGCCAGAGCTCTGCAATATTTTCTTGAGGTGTAGTGCTACTGCCTTCGGAGGGGTCCTGCTACTCCGTTTTGGACTGCTCTAACTCTGTGAGGAAGCATTACTCTACTCTGCCTTAAAAAAAGCTGCTTTACACGGGAAAACGGAGTTTAATATCGAACAAGAAAATACTCCCCCAAGGAGAATGACTGGTTACTATGTTCGTTTTCAGAGTAAATCCTCCCGCTCATGTTTTCAAATGTTTCCTTATGCCGTCATCGACATTACATACATCCCAAATGCAACCCCCATGTCCATGCCAACTAAGCCTACAGCAAGCTCAGAAACCAACAACTGTATATGTGGCGTTTTTTTTCTTTAAAGAGCCAAATGCAGACACCGAAACGTAGCAAAATTTTGCGGGAGCGTAAAGCGCGCCTAAGTATCTTTAACTTCTAAAACAGTTTCAATCAAAAGTGAGGCCATTCCTGATTGTAACGAGAACTCAAAAAGGCAGTTTCTAATCAAAATTGAGCCAAATGCTACATCTGTTTCAATCAAAGTGAGCCACATTCATTAAACCAGCCCTGCGTCAACAATCGTGACCAAAACAACCACCATGGTTTCATCCAATGTGTTTCATTTGTGTCCTAGTTACTTTGCTATCGTGTTTACGTTCCATAGTTTTTCTAGCGTGAGTTGGCACTTACTGGAGGACATGATATTGTAGGTGAAAACTCGAACATACAAACTAAGGGGCCGACTTTACTACTTTTTTTCTGCCTCTTAATGTTTCTTTTCGAGTGTAACGCTACAATATGATGTCCTTTTTTCACTCCAAGACGGTATGTTTGAAATAAAAGACATATGAAATGAATATATTGGGCGCCGATCTATTCCCTAAAGAAGAAGTGATCCGAAACAGCATGGCATAAAACGATCTCAGAAGAAGAAGAAAAAGATCTGGAGCACTTCTCAAGGTCTTCAATGGATGTCAAGAACAAGAAAACACTGCTGACAGTCCATGAATAGTTCGTGTTTTGCCAGAAATAACCACTCGCTGTTCAAGTTTAGTAATCGCCATTACGCCCATGCGACGAAGCACGGCACCGACAGAAGCACAAGGATGATGTTAATGTTATAGCAAAATAGGGCTATACCGTACAGTCGAATCATTTTAGACTTACTTTATGAACTAATTCAAGCCGAAATGAAATGTTCCAATCTATATGAGCCAACTACAAATTTTACTCCTGAATACCGACGATGTTGGGCTATCTAGATTTTAGCCACAAATTAGATTTGAAGTATTTAGGGCAGATGAACATACTGGCAAAAACTTATTTTAGAAGGCTCGACCATATTGTCAGTAGCAAAAAAGTGAGTTTCTCTCAGTCTCACTTCAAGTGCATCTGGGTCTTTTAGGAAAAAAAAAAACGCCACTATATATCTATGACAAACTGTGGCGTCAGTATGCACTTTGGGATAAACAGTTGTTTTCACGTTATCTTTTTGTTCTTTTTTATCTTCCACCGCGCTTTGCCCTGCGTAGGGTAGCAAACAGGTCGCACACCTAGTTCACCTCCGTGCCTTTTTGTTTCCTCGAATCTCTTTGTAACAAAGCTGCCGCCTCCTGGAAAGTAAAAAAATATACGCATCCATTCTCTCTTCCAGATGCTACTTTATGGAACGGGTTCAGTGGAAGAGGTGGCGGTTGAAGCTGCAAATCTCGAGCTTTCAACTCATGGAACGAAGACGGCAAAAGAAATTTACGAATACCTTGGGTGCAACTTGCACCATCTTCGCAAGGTAGGACAAAATGGACTTGGATAAGACATCACTTTTTTAAATGTTGCAAACACCATTCATTTTAGCACCTCTTGTCTTAGTAAACTACAGCAGAATACAACAATGAATGTCCTGTATGCATTCTCTTGCCTAATAATTTGTTCGATTCATTTGGTTGGGAATAAAATGTAATAATAATAATAATAATAATAATAAGAATAATAATAATAATAATAATAATAATAATAATAATAATAATAATAATAATAATAATGTTTATTTACCATCAGTACAGAAATAGTGATGGAGGGGGGTGGGAAAAAAAGCGACAATCCGCTTGACAGAGTTCTCACTCCCGTGAAGGTAACAGCAGCGGGGCATAAAACAAAAAATACAAAAAATAAAAAGAAAATCACAGCATATCCACGAGGTGAATGATGGTGAGGTGGGCGAAGCTTGAGAGGTTATGGTTGATGCCCTTAACCCTCCGAGAAGTTCGCCCGATAAAATCATCATGCAAACACGTGAGGTACGGTGAAGAAAACTTTTATTGAGATTTCAAGTTACCTTTATATATTACGCACTTGTGGTCGGAGAAGTGCACAGCTAGCGGCGCCAACGAGCACTCCGAGCAGCGAGAGCAGCGGACCCCGAAAGGCGAGCCCGAGAAGCGGCGGCCCTCCGCGCCCGCTGCTTCGCTTCGTCCATGCACCACCACCGGTTCGACACGTACGGCGACGATCCAGGAGACTGAGAGAGGCACTCGATCGCGGCGCACTCAGGCAAAGCGCGCGCAGCAGCCAATCGGAGAGTAGCGGCAATTCGGAGAGTAACGGCAGAGTAACGCCATCTAGGAAATGAGACGAGAAATGGTCATCTCTTATCATGGCCTCCGAGATGGCAGGCGATACTGGGGGTTACGCGTTACGCCTGACAAGGTTAGACTAAGAGGAGCTTCGCCCCTAATAAAAATACAGTTCTATACATGTGTACAATGACAGTGATATTTATTAAACCAACGTGAGAAAAGAAAAAAAAACGAAAAGAAAACACACACAGAGCATTACACTAGCTCCTAGAAAAGGAAAAAGAAATCACACATATCCATAAATAACACTATATATATATATATATATATATATATATATATATATATATATATATATATATATATATATATATATATATATATATATATATATATATATCAATAATTGTCTCGGAAAAAATTCCCCGTGGTGCGCTGTCTCATAAAAAAAATTCTATATTTTATCTCTCTTTCAATAAGCATGCTAGACTTAGCTTCAAACTAAAGCTTCTTGCTATTAGCTTTCGAGTTTCCGAGAAGCTACGCATGCGACGATTTCCTGAATTTTCTACGACGTCTATGTAAAAGCGAAATGTTATTTTCAATATCCATTATTTACATCGTTGACCATCGGCTATGATTAGGGCTCCGTGTTTTGGGGATAAATCCGCGACAATCCTATGAGCACTCAGCGCTAAAATTTTTAAGAGCGGAGCTCTTAAGGCTTCTCGTTGCGCCGGGTAGCGCGAACAGAAATGATCATAAATATGAATCGGCACGCGCTCTCATCGTCCTCGGCTTCCTCTCTGCCCTCTAATTCATCTTCTGCTTCGCGCCCAAAACACGCGTCGCCGATTTCTCCAGCGTGGCATTTAATACCCCTGATGATCTGAGAGGAGAGAACGAGTACAGATAGAGATAAAGCAAGAGAGAGAGAGAAAGAAGGATATAAAAAAAGTGAAAATCTTGGCGGAAAAAAAATTCCTCATGAGGCAGCGGGTTTCGAAACCAAGTACCCACGATCCGAAGGCGAGCGTCAGCCCCTCAGCTGTCCATGCACGCTGACAGAGCATGACATAGCCTCGTATACTATCATACAGCAAGGGGGTAGAAAAAGGAGGCAAGGGTGAGACGCAGAGATGTGAGGGTGAAGAGGAGGGAAGAGAGTAAGGCATAGCATATAAATAATAACAAAGAGAGAGAGAGGAAAATATAGTAAGGAAGAGGAAGAAACTGAGAAATACAGAGAGGAAGTGAGAGAAACATAGGAAAGGAAGTGCTAGAAAAATAGGAAGAGAAAAAAAATAGAAAGAAAAAAAAGAAAGAGAGAGAGAGAAAGAAATCGAAACAGAGACAGAAAAAAAAAGACAGAAGAAAATGCAGAAATGAAAGAAAAACAAAGATACAGAGGAAGAAGGGAAGAGAGAAATAAAGAGAAACAAAGAAGGCTGTCCAGTACGCTCTTCCTTCAGGCTTGGCGGTCCTTGTGCGAAGCTGCCTTAATTTTTAAATGCGAAGCATTTCTTAGCGAACTTCGGCGACTTTGAGCGTATCTATCTATCTATCTAGCCGCCTACGACTTCGTGCTCTCCTGGCCATATCGTTAATGGGATTTATACCAAAGTTGGTATGGCATAACATGACTGTATGACAAACATGAATGACTGGTCATATCATGAAAGTCATGAATAACTTGTCATCAAAAGTGTGATTTACATGCCATGGCCATAGTGCTCCTGAGGCCGATTTCTCAATTTATATATCCAAAAATTGGTACGATGAGACATTTCTGCATGACCAACATAAATGATAGGTGGTAATATGAAAATCATGACCTGCATGTCATGTACATGATTTACATGACACGCTCATGGCGCGCTGACGGCCGTTTCGCTAGCTTGATATACACCAAATTTGGTATTCAGCGACGTGACTGTATGACGGACATAAATGCCAAGTGGTAATATGCAAATCATGACATGTCATGTGCAACATGACTTGCATGCCACACTCATGACTAGAGACCGGATTATAGGCAAATGCCTATTTTTTTCCTTGCGTTCCTATCGTGCCACTTTGATATATGAGCGTGAATTAGGGGTAAAGGAGGGCTTTTATAGTGTTTTTATAGTGCCTATAAATGCCTATTTCTGGGGTTTGTGCCTAAATGTCTATAAGTGCCCATAAATGCCTATTTTCAAAATTGGTGCCTATATGAACGCTATTTAGCCTCAAATTTTGCTTTCGAGTACAGTTTGAGACTGTAATTCATGTTACCGGGCTTAATTGACGTTTCGGAATTTTATGGGGTGCAACAACCTAGTTCCCTAGTTCAACAAACATCCGAGAAGCAACCGGTAGCAGCAGTGAAATGGGACGCGCCGGCCACCTTACCCCACCGCACTGACATGGCGCGAGCGGTTGGAGCAGGGGAGAGGAAACCACGCTATTTCTGCAACCCTGAATGGGAGCACGTCCCAGCGTGTACAGTGGAATGGGGAGAGGAAAATAAAGGCGGGAAGAGGAGAGGGGAAGAAGAGGAGAGTGGCGTCTATGGCCGAGTACGTGGCGGGGGGGCTTTTACCGCCGGTTTTCCAGTCCAGTGTTCCCATGTAATTGAAGCACCTCCTTGAAGACTTGGGCGTGGTGGGGGGCAGAGAACAGGAGGTGCCTGCGCGCAGCAGCAGGAATATGAAGAGCGAATGCGAAACCATGGAGTATCGTCAGGGGAAAGTAGAAAGTAGGTAAAAGAAAACTCAGATGTGCACATGGCTTTTGTTTCGTTTGTAATTTACTCTTAAAAAGCGCTTCACCAGGTCACATGAGAAATTTTAGTCAGATACTGGAAGTGTTCGCATGCCCAATGAAGAGCTTTGTACCACAATAACTTTTTAATTGGTTCATTACGAGCCGCGAAAGCATGATGCCGGTCGGTGAGCCTGAAACCTTTGCCACTCGCAAGCCAAATTCCTTCCCTGCCCTCTTCGGTATCAGAGAAACTCGGAACCGAAAGATCACACGACGTTGACGCATCAACACGCCATGCGCACGCAATATGTGCACATGACATGCCCAAGCCAGGTCGTGCGCACAAGCGGTTTTGTATCGTTTCGGCGTTCGCTCTATAGTGTACTGCCTATTTCTGTGGGATGGATCCGTCTATGCGTTTGGAGAGGGTGGCATGGATCCTGTATCCTTATCAAACACAGCGCGTCGCACAGCTGGAACTGCTGTAAGGGACGATGTACCAAAAGCATGCTAAGCGTTGTCAGGGGCTGGCGCCGGCACGACGCGGGAACGGCGAGAACACGAACACAAAAGAAATATAGGCAGCTCTCGCAAGCTCTCGATTCGAAGAAAAAACTAAAGAAAAACGCGTACACATTCAGTTTCTATTTCTATATTAAACTGAAAGTTAATATTTCCATTAAATTTCACTTTAATATTTCTATTAACTTTCATTCTTCTATTCAAGCAACAGATTGCACAAATTACACATGTAGCCTCGAATAATTGTCGCAGTTTCATGTACTACTGTGACATACACAGGACCATTCCTTGTTGAACTTCACCTCATCCACATTGGTGCGCGCGCCCGTGAGATAAAGGCCACGAGGCATTTAGTCTGACATTTCACCTCCTTCCGGGGAGCGTAGCGTTGCAAATCTGGGCAGACGGGATCGTTAGCGCAGTGCATGCATTACACTTCTAGCTCGAAACGCTCAAACCTGGTAAGGGGCCCTTTATGGTGTTCACAAAAAGAGGAGAAATTGACCCTGTGCTATTAGACCCGGCCAATACGAGGCTAACAGACCCTTCTGGCCTTTTAGCGGTCTGGCTATTGAATCCTGTGCTGCCCTTCCCAGCCATGCCGAAAAAAAGCAGACGCAGGGGCGTGTTTATTCGATGGTGGACACTTAACTTACCATTCTGGACAATAAAAGGAGAGACCGTGTTCTGGAAACCGTGCCCGAAAAGGGACCATTGCATGGCTATGTTAAATCATTAACGCCATTGTACAATCATAAAATATAACATTTGTTTGCTTTCCTGTCGTAGATTAGGTCGCACACGTCCTTATTCGAAAATCTGAGTTTTTTTTAAATTTATTGTGCCTATATTTACGATTTTGGGGGCCTAAAACTGTGTTTTTCCTGCCTATTTTTGGCGCCTAAAACACGATTTTTAGTGCCTAAAAATCCGGCCTTTACTCATGACACTCTCGTGGCCGTTTTGCCAGCTTGATATACACGAAATTTTTAAGGCGAAAGCCTTTAATGTCTCATGCTCGCGTCCGCCAGTCCGGTCGTCCGTTCGTCCCTCCAGCAGTGCCCTGGCACGGTGCCAAGCGGGCACCGGGGCGCGCAAACGTGCCGATCGCGTTGGACTCTACAGCGCTCGCGCTTTGCTTGCGTAGCGTCGCTGGGCCCAGCGTCTCTAATCATGCAAGGAAGGAGACGCGCTCATCACGTTCCATTCTTACTGACCCCGTCTGAGTGGGAACCGGCGTTCGAGGAACACACTTTGGAATTGACAAAATGTCCGTCAATTTAAACACTGGTACGCGGATGGCGTCTGCACGATGCGCAGAGTGCGAGAATACGAACGCATGCGAAACGGAGGCAGATTGGTCTCGCGTGTCGCTGCGATTCGAGGTAAAAAATTAAGCGAACATAAGGGGCCGGTGGTAACATGAGAATCTTGGCATGCATGTCATCTACAATGCCATTTACATGCCACGCTCATGGTGCGCTTGCGTCCAGTTCGCTAGCTTGATATACGCCAAAATTTGTATTGCGTGACGTGACTGTATGACGAACACAAATGACAGGTCCTAACATGTAAATAATGGCATGCATATTATGTACAGCATGATTTGCTCCTTGCTGGCTGCTTCGCATAATATGGATTCCCACAGTGCGTGGGATCTGCCGGTTTTTACATTTCGGCTTTACCCGATAAACCTCCGATTTTAACGGCCAG
>JALIZH010016478.1:0-14040 GCA_030522465.1 Rhipicephalus appendiculatus | reverse complement strand
AAAACATCTCGCCATCGTTTTATTTTCAATTTTTTTTTAAAGTGGCCGATAGGCTTTTTGAAGTCTAATAATAATGTAGAACAATTCGTAACAGGCCACTGCTTGCCCTGTCCTGAGCTCTCCTTAAGTCAATTTCAAGAAATTCACAACTAGCGTTTCGGCACCATTTCACGAGCATTGAATAGAGGGCAGTCGTAGTTCTCTGAAAATTCGTGAGCCCCAATATCACTTCAAGCAATTACCACAATAAACTTTTTCGACGATATCAAATGTGCCGTCCCTATTTTTCCAACATCATTTCAGGTCAAGTGGATACCTCGCCAGCAGAAGAAGTAAGGAGTGACTCTATCGCACCGGTGATACAGTGCCAATCGGGAGCTTGTTTCAAGGCCCCTTCTCAAGCAAGAACGGTGTTTTCATAGTATCGTGCACAGATGGAAGCGTCCAAGTAGCTGGCCCTGATTCCTGACTACCTCATCGATCATTTTAAGCCCAAGTTAAGTTCAAGTGCGTCAATACGGCGGATGTGTACACAGCCACTGGCCGAAACATCGAACACGAATGCTGGACCCAAGATCCTTCGAGTACGCTTCCGCGCCAACTGTTCAGCCATAGAGGCGCTTAGAAAGACAAAGAACAAATAAGCAAACTTACTATGAGAAAAATTGATGCATTAATTTTTGCCCTCCCTTTAGCCGATGCAACAACAGCATCACTAATACATACCTCGCCTTACAAGCATGCCTGAACTATTTACGAAGCAGAGACTTCGTAAATTTGCGAGACTATGTAATGGTCTGCAATCAACAAACCACTGCAGACCCCGCAACGGACGCTGTCTGTCTAGTGCACCATGTCGACCTTTATGCCCCGGTGCCGCCATCGCTGACGTACCTTACGACCTCGCAAGTAAAGTATTCATAGCTTCGTGACCTTTTTGACGGTGGCTTCTTCGCGGATAACGACCTACAACGGCCTTAGATGATTTTGCTTGGCTAATGCAGAAATATGTGTTTGTTAGTATATGTCATTTCGCGAGTTTTTTCTTTAGCGCAGCGCAACCAGTACAAGAACGCATACAAGTAACCGCACCGGCACGATGCACGCACAAACGCTTTCCGCGTATCTCGTATTGGCTGCGCAGCACTAAAAAAAAGACTTGCTTGACCATTCCGTATGACATTCATCATCGTGCGTTGTGAAGAAAACACAAGGCGTACACTCGGAAACAATATTATGGATAGCGCACCTCGAACGCGAAATTTGAATTTCATTTCCGATGAGACATGGAGCTTCTAATTTAATTTATTAGGACATAAGCCACAAAAACTGACACAGAACGGATCTTTGTGTATATACACGAGCATGCGCGCACAGGTGTCACAAGAATCCAGTTTTTATTAGTGTCTGCGATATGTCGTGGTGTATTCGTTTTGTTATTTTTTAAATCCCTAAGACTATATTAAACAAAGATGCTCCCACCTGTTCGCTTATATGTGAATAAAGACTGCGCGCATGACTCGCTGGTGGTTTAAACAATCGTGTAGACAAACAACAGTAAGAATCTCGTTAAAGTTATGAGTAATAATTAAGTGATAAAATTGAGTTTTCATTGCTGTTGATGGTGCTGTCGAGAGGATTTCTAAGAGCGCTTCCACCTTCGTCTCTATAGGGAGCTCCATGTCATTTTCTCATTACATCTGCAGACCTCCCCTTTAAAACAACAAACATGTCATAACTGCAGTGTTTCTCACACGTGATGGACTATTCACCCCACCCTGTGCGTGTGCCCCGAATACGCGACCGAAAGACAGTCACTTAAGTGCATCCTAGATAGTCTGAACTCGCGACCGCTTTCGGAGGAGAAGCTCCTGGTTGCGTGGGAATATGTAGACCACGTCCAACGGAGTTTCATGTGAGTATTACGATTTCTAAGCGAGGCAGGTTTAGATGCTCTTCTTGTGAGCATGTGCTATACGGTTTAAAAAAATCACAGCATATCCACGGAGTGAATGATGATGAGTGGGCGAAGCTCCGGAGGTTCATCGATAAACCGTGAATCTTCCGTGAATTTCGCCCAGTACATCATCAAAGACGTGACAAACACTGTATATATTTATACAAGAAATTTTAGTATTCGTAAATGGTAGCTACACGTAAATGGCAGAAAGAGAATGTTCCATGGTCGTCATCGTCATCGGGTACCTTGCATGAGCTAACGCGCTTATTCGTCGTCGTCAGCGTCATCGTCATCGTCATGGCGTATAGTGGTTACCTTTTGCATGTGCTTGCTTGCTTGCTTGCTTGATCCTTGTCTTGGCACTTACCCACTTCGGGGGATTGGCCATGAACCGGCGGTTAATACAGTGATATGTGCTGTGCATGTGCTAACGCCCTTATTCTTCATCGTCATCACCCTCATCGTCATCGTCATGGCATACAGTGATGATGATGATGATGATGAATTGTGGTTGTGCCCTTTGTAGCGGGTTGGCAACTGTCAAGTGCCTTAACCATGGAGAAAAAAAAGAAAACTAAAAAAAAAGAAAAAAAAAGGGGAAAAAAAGGAAAGAAAAAAAAACACGCACACACACACACTGCGGCGAATTAACACGCTCGCGAAAGCCTACCAAGGCTTCCTCGTAGACCGGCTACATTTTCTGAGCGTCCACGATGTTTGTGCGTTGGCATTGTCAGCGCGTCCTGCGCCACCACTGCACCAATCGCTGTTTTGTGTTGTGCACCGTTCTGTCAACCACTTTGGTTTCCTCCGCGTTATCCTTTCGGAAACCCAGTGCGAGCGGGAAGGTGGTGCCCTCTATGTGACTCGGGCGCAGGCCAGTGCAGCGGAGGACGAGGTGTTCTGTGGTTTCCTCCTCGACGCCGCATATCCGGCATATGGCCTGGTCCACGTCCGCAGATGAGTCGAACCTGCGACGGTACGCCAGCGTGCGTAGCGCTCCTGCACGTGCCTCAAAGAGCAGAGCACTGCCACCACTGTTATCATACAGGGGCTCCATGCCAATATCTGCCTTGTGAGTGCGATATGTGAGCAGTGTGGATTTGTCTTCCATTGCACGCCGCCACTGCTCAGTCTCCTCCTCACACACCTGCGTTTTGACGGCATGGGCCCACTTGTGCATCTTGTCCTCAACTACAGGTTTCACGGAGAGACCAAACTTTTTTTTCAGGTTTCCCAGGCGCCTGCACCACTGCGTCTGCGTGCCGGTTAGGCTCGCATATCTGAACAGCCGCCTGGGCCACCGTTCATCGTCCATGAGTCGGAGGCGTCCTTCGTATGTAGCCTTACTTCTTGCCTCGCGTGCCTCAAATGTGGACCATCCCAGGTCACCCTGAATGGCTTCTATGGCTACACGCCCGTGGCATCCAAGGGCCATACGTCCCACCTCCCGTTGGCCACGTTCCAGCCATTGTCTGGTGGTCACATTTAGGCACAGGACGGCATTGGCAAATGTGAGGCCTGGGACATGGACAGCCTTCCACAAGTCTCGTATGAGGAGGAAACGGTTGCAGCCCCATAGACTTTTCCGGCGTAGCACGTTTGCTGCTCTCTGCGAAGTACTGCGCAGATTTTCTTCATGCAGCCCCAACAAGTCACCGGAGGTGCTCAATATCACTCCGAGGTACCGATATTCAGTGGCCCACTGTATCTGATCTCCTCCTGGCAGGTATATGTCGGCACTTGGAGGGGAGCCTGACAGTTGTAGCGCAGCAGACTTCTTTGCGTTGAAGGTCAGTTCCAGATGGTAGAGGTGGGTCGTGGCGAGGGTGACTAGTTGTTGCAAGTCCGTGGGGCTTTCGGCTAGCAGGACCAGGTCGTCAGCATATACTAAACCCGGCAGCCTCCAAGTCACGGGCGTTCCACCGTACAGGTGGGTGAGTGAAAAGCCGATACCGGCTGCTAGGAGCATATGTTCCAGCCCAGCAACATAGATCATGTATAGCAGGGGTGACAGTGGGCAGCCCTGCTTAAGTCCCCGTGTTACCATTACAGGTCTGGACTGAGCTCCGTCAAAGCACGCTATAACAGAGTTGTCTTTGTACAGCCGTCGCATTAGGCCGATCCACACTTCTGGTATTCCGACATCCGCCATCCTCTGGAAGAGACATTCATGTGGGACACTGTCATATGCCTTAGCTACGTCAAGGAAGCAGCCATACAGGTTTCTGGACTCCTTGCGAGCCATTGCTATGGTCTGGATCAGCACAAAGAGGTTGTCTTCCAGGCGTCGATCGGCTCGGAACCCGTTCTGCAAGTCTGTGAGCACGTTGTTGTTCTCTGCCCATACACTCATCCTGGCCTTCAGTACCTGTGCAAAGACACGGTATAGGACGCTTGTTACGGTCAGAGGCCTGTAGTCACGTAACAGTCCAGCATCGCCGCCTTTCTTTCGCACCAGGCACACCCTTCCCGTTCGCCAGGCTGTAGGGATTGTGTCACCCGCCACGATTCCAGAGAAGATGTCGGCAAGCTGATCGCGGGCAGCATCCCCCAGGTGTTTTACAACACCGGCGGGTATGCCATCGAGTCCTTTTGCCGTGTGTGCACAGATCCGTGCGATTGCCCTGTCCACAGCCCTTCGTGTCACTCGCCATTTCATGATCTCATCTTCGGGGTAGTGGATTTCTCTACCATTCGCCTCTGCGGATACGCATTCTGACTGTACGGGCTGGTACAGACGATGCAGATGTTCTGTAAGGTGTTCCGAAAGGTCACCGATGGGCAGATCTGTCTCCTCGTTCCGAATCTGCGGCATGGCTGCCCTCCTGTCGAGCGATGACACATATGTCCAAAACCGCCGGGACCCCTTTCGCTTATCTTCAATCAAGGCTTTCAGCTGCTTGCCATTGTGCTCGGCAATCTTGCGTTGCACTATTGCTTGCATAGCTCTTTTGCAGTCCAGGTACCTCTGCCACAGCTCTGCACATTCATGTGGGAGGAGTGTCTTTACCGCCTTTCTGTATAGGCGATTCGCCTCTCGTCGAGCACTTAGTGCCACTTGGACGTCCTTGTCCCACCATGGCTTTCGACGCACCCCTCCAGTGGGCCATGGCCTACGCGCCATCTGTTGATCAATTTACATACTATGCGATACGAGCGCCATCTAGTGAACACTCCGTAAACTAGAGGTGGCAATTACGGTGGGCGTATAGTGGGTACCTTGCACACGTTGCATGTGCTGTGGACGGATGGTGGGCGTGTAGTGGGCACCTTGCATACGGCTGGCTACGACGGACGGCGCCGGACTAGCCTATGTCCTAAGGAGCTTCGCCCCTAAAACTTTCGCGCGTGTTCTTCTCCGCGCAGGACAATGTATACAGTGACTCATTGTGTCATATCATTGTCATCTATCATCATACCTCCCACTTTCTCTTTCTCTCCTCTTTCCCCTTTTCTCCATGAGGAGGAGCAGGCTGGAAACCCGCTTTCCAGGCCGACCACTCTTCTTTTTCGTCATTAAACTTCTTCTTCTTCTTCTTTTTCTGCTTCTTCTTCGTTTAAAGGTCATCTCTGTTGTTTCACATAATTTCTAGCATGTAACACAATTTCTAACATGTAAGTTCAGCGTAAGCCCTCGAGGTTGAGTAACCTTCGTGAAGCGAAATAAAAAAAAAACTCGAAGCTAAAACCAAAACCCACACAGACTGCTCAGAAAGATTTCCAGTTCACGAAAGCTGTTAGTCCTGGCCTGCAATCAGAACCTGTGATCAATGGCTTTCTGGTGTGGTGGCACCATAATTTCGGCTAGCAGATCAACTATGTAGGCTTGAAAGTTGCAGTGCGAGGGTAAGGTAATCGAAAGCTCTATAATCATTCGGTAGTTTTCATCCATTCGGTTCTTAACCGCTTGGAGGTACGTTAGCGATGGTTAGGTTTCGCTGCCGACGACCATGCGCCACCAGCGACTTGCCTCTGGCGCTTATACAAGTGATAGTATCTAGACGACGCCTGCGAGATGAATCGCGTGTACAGGGTTTCCGGGCACGTTTCGAGTGGAGAACGACGTCGTAAATCACCAACTCTGATCCTACGCTTCACGCTGCCAACATGCCAGAGCCAGCAGCCACCATTTGCTCCCCCGTAAGAGCGTCGCGAAAAGTTGTCATTTGTACGCGATGACGGCGGCACGACAACAGCTGGCCCTGACTGCAGGGAATATGAAACCTATTGAGAGCCGTCAGCGTCACAGAGCACGCGAAGTTTCAATCCTTGTTTGATTACGGAGGCACCGCGCTAGCTGGAAGGACTCGTATCTGAAATGAGTCAAAGGGCTACAGGGACCGAAGTCAGGTTGTGAGGTGAGCGACTTCGTTTCTGCCCTTGTGTGTTTTATCCAGTGAGTTTTCTTGCTTCACCCGCTCCTTTATTTCGAATCTCTGTTCACATGGCTTCCATTTACGTAGTCACCGGAGCAATTTGTATTTCTTGATTCTTTAAATAGACGTTGAAAGCCGAAGGGCAACTTGCGTTTCACACACGCATCCTCCCACACACTTGATCTCGGCACTGGAAAATCATTTTTGTGATGCGCATTGGGGCTGGGCGGAGATAAATAAAGGGTCTTCGAATTAAAATGTGTCGTGTCTTTTTCTTCATAGAGGGCACCGACGACCTTTCCACCTAATTTCTTGAAGACGAATATCCACTTATTCGTAATGCATAGAAGTCATTCATTTGCCTTCAGTTTGGGGGGGGGGGGGGGGGGGGATATCAAGGCGGTTGTTCTTTTTGCAAGAGTATAAGAAATGGTGTTTGGTAAAGATTGAGTATAGTTACCTAACTGTCAAATGCTCTAACAGTTTTCATGAGCAAGAACACAGCAAATTTTTTGTCTCCTTTTCACTACACCGCAGAAGGCTTGAGAAAGCGAACGTGGACGATTTTGAAAACCTAATCTCGTTACTTCTAGGTTGTTTCCAGGTGATTCAGTTTGTTTCTAGCTTTCTTTAAGGTTGTTTCTAGGT
Source organism: Rhipicephalus appendiculatus (assembly GCA_030522465.1). Taxonomy (NCBI): domain Eukaryota; kingdom Metazoa; phylum Arthropoda; class Arachnida; order Ixodida; family Ixodidae; genus Rhipicephalus; species Rhipicephalus appendiculatus. The sequence continues at coordinate 7,053 of JALIZH010016478.1, read as the reverse complement.
CTTAGCTAGATGATTATATGCCTCGTAGACTTGGAGTATTATTTCCATCGATGCAGATTGACGCGAAGGTCACAAAGCTTAACTGATTGATCCACAGCTTGATGAATTTTTTAAAGCGCTCGCTCTGTGCGAATAAAAAGTCACTTTCGCAGTTTTCGTGCAAGCTACCGCCATTACACAGTATGTATCGATAACCTCGTCAAATTGAGATTGAGATGAGGAGGGTTGTAAAACTCCTAGACCCTGCCAAACATAAATAAGGCGGAAGTCTAAATTAAATAAGAGAAAGCGCAAGAAAGCAGAAAAAGATATACATTTTGTCTTGCCGCGTACATCCATTCTGTTTCTCCGCCACCATGTAGCCGGCTGGGGTGTTGCGGTAGGCCCACAAGATGACTCACAGTGGAGAAGTATGTGACAGGGAAGACCAACAGTCTCAAACGATGTCGACAGTAGGACAACCAAGATTTTTTTTCTTCCTGGAGCCCAATAAACTCATTCTTTCTTCCATAGCCAGTGAAGCGGTAATGTAGTCCATTCTCCTTAGCGCGAGTCTTTCGACGCATGGACAGCAGTATGTTCACCTCAATGTCAAAAATACTATCCTAAAAGAAAAGGTAGAAGTGGGAAGAATATAAGCTGATCACAGCGTGATGTTGGCCGCGGGCAAGGTGAGTGCGATTAACTTAAGCTAAGTAAAGCAAGCGATATCGAATAAGGAAGCGAAGACAAAAGGCAAGCGCTCACTGTTGCTCGCAGCTCTGCCTTTGACACCCCTCTGACCATTCGTTAACTCGATACTCGCGTATTGATGGCAATGACCGTAGTGGACACCCTGCAGATAGAGTATGCGGTACCTTTTTAAGGTAAAAAACGTTCGGATTAAAGGGCACAATAACGCCAGTCCAATAAATATAACAATTCTTTTGTCACTTAGTACTGTTTCACTCTCGAACACATCCCGGGGCACATTTTTGTACCTATTGTCACGGTTCGCAGATTTACGACTTGCTGTACACTTGCACGGATCTCTACTTTCTTTTTTACTTGTTTTCGTTGTCGTCCGCCAGCGTGACCCTCACCATCACTTTTAGGGCTCGTTTGTAGCCAACCGGACTGCTGTCTGGTTAACCTCCCTGCCTTCTCCCTTTTGTATTCCTTCCTTCCTTCCGTTGTTGTTGTTACACTTTTGCACGGACATCTTTTCGTGACATCTGGCTCGGTCGTTGAGCTCGCACATAATATTCGCATGTGCCCCACGTCTGTTAATGTACTTTTGTCCCGGCTCGTTTCCATGGCAAAAAAATTCGGCAGATCCCACGTACCATGGGAATCGATGTTATGCGAAGCATGACAAGGGATGGTGACTGTGGTTTAATTTTTCTATTGAGCGAAACGTTACGAAATGACGCTAAAGATATCTGCAGAGGTTGTACGCACAGACATATGTTGAACACTTGCATATTTTTTGTATAAGCACTTGTTTACAGTTGCGTAACGATGCCAACAGCAACATGGGTATTACTAACACCAGAAGCGGTAAGCTGATATGTAGCGCTTGTGCTTGCCAGGATGGCAGCCCTGGCTAGTGCTACGTAGACCATCTTCAATGGATGGCGCTTAAGTATACAATTGACGTTAACCCGACGTGACACTTGTTTCATAGCAACACATATGTAATGTTTATAAAATTATATAGCCATCATTGCCAGCGCAATTGACGCTTGAGCAACATTACGCATGGATGGGGTCTTTTTCCAAAGCAGTTTCGAGACCTGACGTGGCTCTGTGGTAGGATATCCGTCTGCCACACAGAATGCTTGGGTTAGATTCCCGATAGGACCCTGATATTTGTTTTCCCTGCAGTCTTCGGGTCAATGCTACCGATGTCATTTTTTCTTAACGCTTCCCCATTTAAATTACCAATGCTGTTCTCGCCGTCCATGGGTCAATCACCTGCGGCGCATACCCGCATACCACGGCCCGGGGCATACGGGTATGTGCCACACGTGTCTGGAGGAAAGGGTTTGATGACGTGCGCGAGGGATTTTCACGTTATTCATGTCATGACCAGCCAAACATATTCGTACAACCCTCTTACCACCCATGCTAATTTTGGTGTACCACAAGTTGTGGAGGTGGCCACGAGAGCACCCAGACGTAGGCGGCTAGATAGATAGATACGTAGATAGAAACGCTCAAGGTGCCTGCAGTTCGCTAAGAAATGCTTCGCATTTAGAACAATGTGACCAACCGACTGGTGGCTATATATGCCTTGAACGCCATGACCCATATGGAACTCGTGCCATTTCACGTCAAAAAATTTCCTCGTGCGCTGAGTCGGAAATGATATTTGTAAATATGTGATTCTAAGAGTCAACCAAGACGTCGTTGCTCTATTGACTAGACCGTGATTTCTAGTCTTCTGTAAGCGCGAAACGTGACCATATGTCGCAACCACTTCGGAACTGTTTACTACTGGATGTGGCCTACGCAAAAAAAAAAAAAAGAAAGAAAGAAAAAAAACGCACTCAGAACAAAGGAAAAAAAAAACACGAAGACAACCTTCAACTATTACTTCGACATCGCAACAGTTTCGAAACGTGATTTTCAATGCATCTCCCAGAACTTAACAAAAAGCAGCTTCATTGGCGTGGTCAGCTGAGCTTAATGATAAACAGTTATCTCATTTTTAGAAATGGACTTATTTTTCTTATGGCGAGGCCAGGCTTCACAGAGATGTAAAATGACAACCAGGATATCCTTTTGACCCTTTGATTTACTAATTTCCTTTTATACGTAGATTAGGTATGAACTCTATATACCTGATGCGTTTGCGTTCACCATTACTTGAACAGTGACATTCTGTGCCCCCCGAGAAGAGTTGCAGCAAAAAGATGCATGGAAGGCTTGAAGAGATACAACGTTAATGCAAACGGAAAAACCTCACCGACTCGCAAAACGCACTAAAACAGTTAGTTAAAGTCAAGCACCGCATTGCAACAGCTCTCCTCTCAGCTCCAGCGCGCCAGAGGAGCGCACAATCAAAGTGAGCGCCCGCCGGGTTGGAGTTGCGAAACCGTATAGGCCTAATAAAATTGTCTTCTTCATTTGGTGCGCAAGTTACCAAAACAGCAAAGCAAGATAGCGCTAATCCATATGTCACTGAATATTAGATTACTTACGAACTGACAGCCACATGCCGGTGCAAATAAGGCAACACGTAGGCACTGCGTGCCTTTGTGGGCACTTACAATTGAAGTAAAAGGGCGCGTAGAGGCAAACCACCTGTCTCGTTTTTATTCATTTTCTCCCTCTCTTTTGGGGCTCGCCTAAATCACAGCCCACATAGAGTGCATTCCGCGAAACTAGTCGTATGCCACTGCTTCTTATATTCCCTGTTTCTTCATCACGTTTCGCTCTGTCGTTAGCTCACGTAGGCGCTCATAGTTGCGAACACCAACCGACATTTTCGTTGCCTGTTGGTTAATTATGATGGTGACTACAGAATTTAGCGACCGTGCTACAGAATACGTGCAATTACCCTCCCCCCCCCCCCCCCCCCCCACGTATCTACATGCACATAAAGTCACATGACAGGGCTCGCCAGCGCTTGCGTTTCTCTTTCGCGAGTGGTTTTTCGTCTAGCCAAAAGAAAAGTGCCGTCTTCTATATATCCTACCAGCAAACGTAGCAATTTAATTTCCTCGCTGGCTTTGCCTCCCGGGCGGGATATTAAATTTTGCTTATCCAGTTTCTCCCGCTGTAAGATGTACTGCGTGTCACGCTGCACTTTCTGCTCAGAAATCTAAAAAGCTTATAAAGCAGGTCTTGTCGGTGGGGCGCCACGGTTTGTTTGCGTATGTGTGTGTATTGAGGCCACCGCTATCAAAGAACTAGCTGATACCTTCAGATAATAAAAGCGCACAATATAAAGACTTGGAAGTACGCCAAATACGTATATATAAGGGTTTCGTGGGCGGGCTGACAAACAAACTGTGGCAGGACCACTACCCGCATCTTTAATATAGTCTCCAAGCAGGCGCACATAGCCTCCAGCATTTTCCTTTTGCATGTTTCCACTCTTTCTGGAACGGTACTGCATGAATCCTTGCTAAGCAACAATAAAAACTAATGTCGCGAGCAAACGGATAACCAAATTTTCTCCTTTTTTTTATACCTGGGTTCAAGAAGACCGTCATGCGCACCGGCAAGCCCTCGAAATATTGCGTCAAAGTTCTGAGCCAACAGGGTTCTTTCGCGTGGCAATCCGAGTGCGAACAAGCTATTTTGTTCGTCTTTTTCTAACACATAAGGAGGGACTAAAACTAATATTAGTAATTGCAGGTGTTTTGCGTCCCAAAACGACCAGCGTTATTATTAGGGACGCCGTAATAAGACTCGGGAAATTTTGACCATCTGGTGTTCTTTACCCTAATTCTAAGTACACGCAAGGCCTTATGGCATATCGGTTACATCGAAATTCTGCGCTCGCGGCCGGAATTCGATCCCGCGAACTTCGGGCCAGCAGTTAAGACCCCTAACCATAATTTATTTTTCTTTGAATCACCAAGAAGACCACCGGGGTGGTTAGGAACGATAACTAACATAACTAAAGATATTTAATGAATGTAGGCACTATATATGTGGCGTATTTTTTTTTTTCAGAAAGAGCCAAATCCAGAACGCGAAACTAGCCTGAATATCAGAGGAAGGTAAAGCGCGTTTAACTATTTTTAACTTCTAAAACAGTTAGAATTAAAATGGGTCAATTCCTGATTGTAACATGAACTCAAAAAGGCAGTTTCTAATATAAAATTAGCCTAATCCTGCATCTGTTTCAATCAAACTGAGCCACATTCATTAACTCAGCGCTGCGTCAACAATTGTGACCAAAACAACCGACATGGTCTCATCCAATCTGTTTCATTCGTGTCCTAGTTGCTTTGCTATCGTTTTTACGTTCCACAATTAGTATTTTAAGAGCGAGTAGGCACTTACTGAACGACATGATGTTGCAGTGCAAAAATCGAATATAAAGAGTAAGAGGCCGACTTTTTTACTTATTTTTGCCTCTTAGTGTTTCTTTTGGAGTTTAGTGCTACAGTATCATGTTTTTCTTTCGCTCCAAAATGGTATATTGGAAATAAAAGACATATGAAATGAAGATATTTGGCACCGATCTATTTCTTGAAGAAGTGAACCGAAATGGTGCGGCACAAAACATGCTTGGAAGAAGAAGTGCTGGAGCACTTTTAAGGCCTTCAATGGATGCCAAGAACAAGAAAACGCTACCGAAAGCCCAGAATTGTGTGCCTTTTGCCAAGAAGGACCACTCGCTCTTCAAGTCTAGTCATCGCCATTACGCCCATTACGCCCGATGGAAGCACACAGGATGATGTTAATTTTATTGCAAAATATTCCTACACCGTACTTTCGAATCGTTTTCTACTTCTTTTACGAGCTAATTCAAGCCAATTTAAATGTTCCCAATCTATAAGAGCCAAATAAAATTTTACCCCTGATTAGCGACGATATTGTGCCGAATTAGACCTTAGACTTTAGCCACAATATAGATTTCAGGTATTTAGGGTACAGGAACACACTGGCAAAAAAATTGTTGAAGCAGGCCCCACCATATCGTCAGTAGCAAAAAAGGGGTGTTTTTCTCAGTTTCATTCAACATGCACTTGGCTCTTTTTGAAAAAAAAAAGCCACATAAAGTCAAAACCCCACTTCACGTTGTTGTTGCGCAGAAGAATAGGAACAATCAATTACATTTAATAATTAGGAGCCACTATTTGCGTGAGGCTCAGCCTAGTGATCTACAATACAGCTATGTTTAGGATCGTGGTGTGCTTCATCTCAAAGCGTAAAGATGACACGATGGCTCAAAGGCTACGGTATTGCGCTGTTAAGCCCGGGGATGCGTGTACGATTCTCGACCAAGGCGTTCATGCTTAGTGGGGAATGAACAGAAAACACCCGTTTTCTTCGAGTTAGGATCACGTTAAAGATCCCCAAGTGGTCAAAATTATTTCGGAGCCACCGACTACGACACAAGCTCATAATCGTATCGAGGATTGGACAACACAAAACCGTAGAGTGAAATTAAATATTTAACAGCGTTGTGCCCTACTTCACCCATGTACAATCGCCTTCCAAACCATGTTGCGAGGCAACTATGTCATCATGGCGTGTTTTACGTCCTGCCTAAATACCTGTGTTCTAGGTTTCCTATCCATTTCAGGACATTTAAATACCTGAGGTCATATGTGCACTTGTGCGTCTGGCATTCTTATCTGAACTCATGTCCGAAATGTACTGTTGAATTCTACAGTGTTCACACCTTTGAGGTTTAATAATAATATTATCTGGGGTATTACGTCCCAAAACTACGATATGGTTATGAGGGACGCCGTAGCGCAGGGCTGCGCAAATTTGTGCCATCTGGTGTTCTTTAACGTGCACTGACATCACACATTACACGAGCCTCTACCATCCGCCCTAGAAGTATGGAATGGGCCAAATTTATATCAATTAAAAAAGAGCATACACTCGAAGCTCCACCCATATGGCTTTCGTTTGCCAACGAAAATAACGAACTTAAAATATGTGTTCACTTACCCGCCTATACGAGAGAACCTGGCAAACTGTCCTGCTCCGCCTGCTGTAACCTTTCGCACGGCTGCACTTCAGGGCGTTGTTTTATACGCTTTCAACCACGCAAAATACCTTCTGATGCGTGTGCTGCTGACTCGAATGCCTTACGACAACACACGCCCTTTATGTTGCGGTCACTGCAGACCTGCCAATCATCCCTGCAGGCAAAAACTTACTACATCGTCTCAGCTGTACATTCTTCCCGCTGTTCTTGCGCTTAGTGCGCCACCTGTTCTCTGTACTTTTGTTGCTGTTCTTCAGCCGAGCCGTGCTGTTGGCTGAGATGACAGCTCAGCTCATATAGCTTCCGGTTCCATGACGGTACGTCCTGTATTTTGTTCCCATGGCGTCATGCTTCCATTCTGCCGTGTCGACAACAAACTGACGAGG
>JALIZH010016475.1:0-28424 GCA_030522465.1 Rhipicephalus appendiculatus | reverse complement strand
CAGGCGGCAGCACCGTCACCGCGCTAGTGTGGATAGGCGGCCGGCGGCGCGTACAAATGTACGCAGGGGCGCTTTTTTGTGAGCGGTGTGAGCCGATTGTCGGCAAATAAAATGCGCTGACTGCAGCCTCGTGCGTCCATTGCCGAATGGATGCACGAAGCTCGCCGAACGTTGTTATTACTTGTGAGAGAAACGCAATCTGCCATTGAAAGGGATGTTCGCGCTTGGAGACTGTCTGCGTTTTCGCACTATGTCACGTTTCTTGTATTTTTATTTGTAAGTGTTGAGCTTGTGTCCCGCCTACTTCGCACTGCTATAGTGCGACTTAATTCATTCTTTGCTTCATGCATGCTGGTCTTGGATACTAAAAAATGAGAAAGAAAGAAATCCTATATTCTTGGGCGATGAGCTGAAATAACCGCGAATACGCATCCGCATTTTTTATTATTCAATTCTGCATGAAATGGATGTAGGACAGTTGATAAGCTTATTCAGGAAAGCTATACGTAGCTGGCAGCTCTTTAGCGCGTTTGTTCTTACTCCAATAACAGCATAAAAAGGTAACAGTTCAGCACGCAGCTTTCTTCGATTGATTATCTGCATGACCGTGATGCAACAAAGGTTCGGTTATTTGATGGGTCAAAAGCTTTCTTTTTTTCAAGCGAATAATGTCCAATCCTTCCGCCAGTCTATGACAACGCCACAAAAGCGCTCAAGACATTGCTAAATAAGAAATAAAAAAAGATGACGTTTTGCGTGAAGTTATACGACATAAGTGTGAGGCACGCCGTATCTGGATTCTTTAAAGCGAACCCAAATCTAAGCACACGGGTGTGTCTGCATAAATTTTGCCCAATGTTAAAACTGCGCTCGGCGACTCAAGTTTAATCACCTACATGTAATTTCATTTTCTGTTGTTTTTAAGGGACAATTTAAGTACCGCGAAGTGTCAGAATTTACTTGACAGAAATATTTCGCTGTAGTGGGACTGCAGCCTCGTGCATCCATTGCCGAATGGATGCACGAAGCTCGCCGAACGTTGGTATTACTTGTGAGAGAAACGCAATCTGCCATTGAAAGGGATGCTATACAATAAAAGGTTATCTCAAGAACAATTAAAGCTCGTCGCATAACCGATAAGCAACAGCGCCGCAGTTAGACACCTTAACAACAATGCAAAACTTCTTGTATCACAGAGTCGCTAAAACGCTTCTTTCACGCAATATTTAATGCTCCTCACGTTTGGGATGACGCCAAGTGCACTTTACGATGTGGTTCAACTACAAAGCGGCCCCTAAACCGAAATGATCCTGGCGAACGGAGGATACACAGCACTCTCGGCAAGTGCACAAAATGATCTTATTTCAGTGCGCATACAGCCGAGCAAGGCCAAATGTGTCTGAAGAGCGTGCTAGGCAAACAAACCAGCCGTTAAACTTGCGCTAACAGAGCGGGACAAACCGCCCTTTGAGGATGAGCATGGGGTATGCGCACATGCTAGCCTTACGTGGCTAGCAGACGACGCGAGGAGCAATCCACACTAGGCGCGCTTCAGCCAGTGGCCACCAGACGGAGACTCCGCTCGATCTCGGGGCGAATAGGCAGGACGTGCACTCATCGAGTGCGAAAAAGCTTTGAGTCGCAAGCTCGACGACTTTTCTTCGCCGAAGTTCCCGACTACCTCTTAAGGACCTTTGCTGAACTTGCACCGGCTAATAGTTTCTCGACTATACTCAAGCGCGACCTGCGAAGCGGCACGCAAGAACAGATTTGATTTCTTACGTCCACGCAGTATCACGCAACATCACGAAATAGGCAGCACGTGTCGGCATCCAGGTGATTTTTCTCAGCGTCAACAAAATGGGAGATGTATAAATGGTGACGATGAAGGGCGACGAGCTGGCTACGTTCTAAAAGCACCGGAAGATTGTCCTCGACTAGAAAAATGAGGCTTTCGATATCAGCTTGAACTGGCCCTTTTATATCTCATATTTTTTTCTTTTTTGCCTTTTGCGTCTTTCCTCCCCTTTTCACAGTGCAGGCTAGCAAACTGGATATTTATTTTCCGTTTTTTTTTTTTAACGCAGAAACGATGTATTAGTAGAAGTAATCGGTTCGCCGAAAATTGTTGTTCGACGCATCTTTTGTCCGCTGGCCTGACCTGCCAGACTCTAGCTATATAAAGCTTCGCTTTAAAGGCTTACCTTCTTTGCTAGCGTTTAGGTTCACAGGGTGCGTTTCGCAAGATTATCGAGAAGCAGGTGCTCTACACGTACAGTACTCACTCATTCAAACGCGACGTCATATTTTTTTAGCGCAACGACTGGTATGCGCAACTGCTCGATATTAGCACATCATGTAGCGACGAATATGGTCTCTAAAGATAATGTTGGCTCTGATCTACGCGTTAGACTAGATATTACGCCGATATGGCACGAACTGAAGACGGTGAAAACGAAAGTATGTGCGTTACTCAGCCCTAAATTGCCCTGTTTCAATACGTGAGTATTCTACTAGCTCTGGTACACTCTCGATACTCACATACACTTTAACAAGCATCGCGTACTTATCAAGAAAATACGGATCTGCATTCGCTTTAAAAGTTACAAAAGGTAAAAACCCAGCTGCGCAGCAACTACATGCATATATAGACGTCATTAGGTAGGAAATATGTAGCGAACTTCCCGCGAAAGTGTATAGCGCAACTTATAGTCCACGGCACAAATCAGACGTCGCTTCTCCCACCAGCTCCCATCGATCTTGTTTCCCATTCCACTAACCCGCTTTGAAAACGTCAATATCCGCATATTTTATCATATAGTTAGGGTCAGCCACAGCCGTTCGTTGTGGTCGTGGGCTGTTGCACAAGGTATTTTGCGTTCCGCTGGCTACCACGAATCGCGAGGCTGCGCCCACTCAGCAATAAAAATGGAGCAAATGTGGAATTCTGCTAAGGACGATAAGATCGAGGTCGAACGCAGAAGCACTGACGCAAGCAGTCATCAAAACACGAAGTTCCTTTATAAAACATGCTTCGTGGAAATACGATCGCGATCATTCTGGCAAACGTCGGCGGAGTTTGTTGCACGTGAACACGTAGTAGATGTGGTTCGCGTGCTATAGACGCATGCCACCCAGCAGCGGCATCATGGTGAAGCTATGATTATGGCTGGCGATAGGTTATCCGAAGGTGCGTGATGAAACAAGAAATGCCTGTTGAACTGTACTTATAGAACTACTAATATATTAGATTATAGCGCAGCTGGCCTGTATTGTGGAATTCACATTTTCCTTAGCGTTTCTATCTCGCAGTTTTTTTTTTGTTTTTTTTTTTTTTTTTACAGTGAAGGCGTAGGTTCGGGCGGCCCGCGTCAGTTGACAAAACATGCGTAGGACTACAATTTTCAGCGACCATCGCCCCCCTTCCCAGGATTCTAATAGAACAATCGTCATCACCGTCAAGCCATCTTCTTCGCCTCGCCTTAAACATCTCGCACCACCTGGCAATATGGAAATACATACATCGGTGGTAAAAAGCTTGCCAAACAATAGCTATCGCTTGCTGAAGTTAATAGTGCACATAATATTGACGACCACAACGGACGGAGTCTCGATAACTTTTCATCTCCATATTTTTATAGTTGCATAGTCTGCATAGTTTTGAAACACACACACACACACACACACACACACACACACACACACACACACACACACACACACACACACACACACACACGCGCGCGCGCGCACACACACACACACACACACACACACACACACACACACACACACACACACACACACACACACACACACTACTGTCCAGCCGGCCGTCAAGAAGGCACGTCATCTCGCTTCATTATGTTGGTTTCTAAACTTAACGAACTTAAGCGCGGCTTAAAAATTTAAGTTTCTTCGTTTAAGTTCGTTAAGTTTCTAAACTTAACGAACTTAAACCATTTCGCAGGCGCGAAAGTTTCGAAAGCTCCTACGCTCACCCCCTTTCTCTCCTCTAGGAATCTTCTACTCTACGGAGCGGCCCCCGCGTCCCACAGCGCGTCCCCTCCCCTATGCTCTCCTACGCTCACCCCCTTCCTCTACTCTAGGAGCGGCGCCCGCGTCCCACATCCCCACAGCGCATGCGCGTCCTCTCCCCCCTCTATCCTCTAGGAATCTTCTACTCTACGGAGGGGCTCCCGTGTCCCACACCCCCCACAGCGCATGCACGTCCCCTCTCCCCTCTCTCTCCTCTCCTACGGTCCCCCCCCGTCATTTCCTCTAGGAATCCTCTACGGAGCGGCGCGCACGACAGGTGGTGTGACAGTTGCTTACTCCGCTGGGGGGCGCCACGGTAGTTCCGCGGTATGAAAATGACGGAGCGCGCGCGCCTCATTCACTCTCCTGTGCAGCGCCGCGATGAGCGCCCGAACCGCTGCCGTGAAATGAGAGCGGCGACGTTCCTCCTGCTCGAGCTAATTATCTCCCCCGCTGCTTCGCATCCACACATGGTTCCCTTTAGCGGGAGATGGGGAATTTTTTTTCTTTCATTGGTATTGATTCAACATAGGCATGGTACTTTGAAGCAATGCAATACAGACAGAGAATTAATATGTTCATTCTGCTCGTATCGCGACCCAACGACGAACAGATAGTACTGAAGAATTCGCATTCATGTCTAGAGCGAATACATCAAATAACTGCCCTTTCCCATTATACGCTAGAACGGTGGTAAGGATAAACACTTCACCAATGCAATATACCATTCTGCCTGACTTTCCATTTGCTCGTATACATCTCTTAGCTGAGGGACCATATACTAATGAAGTAGGATGATAAGGAAATTATTGGCTATGCGTTTTTCTGCAACATGCGCGCAGGCTAGAAGTGTATAGCGTATCCTTGTATAGTAGAGTATATCAAGGGGGGTGGGAAGGAGAAGTGATGGTGAGGAGGAGAGAAAGGGTAGGGGAAAACGAGTATAGAGAGACAGAGAAAAGGGAAAAGGAAAAAAGATAGAAGGCGAGCCAACGTACACACACAGAAAGAGAGAGATAACAAAAAATATATAAAGAAAGAGAAAGAGAAAAATATAGAGAACGAAAGGCCAGAAAGATAGCCAAAAGATAGAAAGACATACGACGAAATATACAGAAATATGTTCGCTGGCTGTGAACCGGGGACTTTACTAAGGCGCAAATGTGTATCCTGTACATTATTTTGCGCTGACACTGAATTATTGAATCAGCACTCATTAAACGCCTAAGTATTCTCCCTATCGATGCGATTTCCTGTGCAAAAAAATTCAATTATATTGGCGCACTGGTGGAGATTTCTATTTGAATATGTGAAGGGCAGTATACTGACTGCGCCTTTGAAGAACGACTTTGAAAAGTGCCACATGCGTTGGACTTGAAATAGACGAGCACGGTAGTTGCAGTTACATGTATGTAGTATATGGCCGGTGGTCTCGAAAAAAAATTGTCTAGGAGCGTTTATTTAGATTTATTTACCTATGTATAACCTGCTGTCGGCAACGTAAAATTCGTTTGATATGTGTAGCTCGATGGGAGCCTTAAATTGCCCACTTTATTTCGCCTCAGGATTATCCGGCACTATATACTTATTAAAAACTCTAATGTAACGTTGATGTAACGACACGTTCCAATTTTGGAAATGTAACTGTAACGAGTTCCTTTTGCATTTGAGGAACTTGTAACGGGAACTCGTTCCGAAATTGGGAAGGAACGAGGAACGGGCTTTCGTTCCTGTTTTAGAGGAACGTGTACAACACTGACACACACACACACACACACACACACACACACACACACACACACACACACACACACACACACACACACACACACACACACACACACACACACACACACACACACACACACACACACACACACACACACACACACACACACACACAAACAAACACACACACACACTGGTTGGACCGACAGCCTGCCGTGCCCGGCTACCCTGCTCCTGGTGAAGAAATGGACCTTTGACAGACTACTGTTACCATCCTCATCAACGCTTACCTCATCCTCCAGGCCACTGGCTCGCATCCAACCTCGCCGTGATGTTTGGACTTTCCCGCCTTCAACGGCAACACATTTTAAATAAACACAAGCCCACACACACACACGCACACACGCACACACGCACACACACACGAACCCCAAACACTGAATTTAGGGAAATACGCCGCCGACGAGTTTCGACCTGGTCCTTCCTGAGAACCTGATTGGTTTATCGCTTGCACTCACATGCCAAACTCATGAGGTTTTACGCTTGCTTTTTTTTTCAACAAATTGGTTTTTTTTCAAAAAATTACTTTGGGATATTTCCCCTCTTCATTTATGTTAGATTGGCTTGAGCCCGTTATACCTCCTGGTGGTGCGGGCCACCCCCCATTTTCTTTTTAGTTATTTTTATATATAGGGGGGCCATAAAAAGCGCACACACACACACACACACACACACACACACACACACACACACACACACACACACACACACACACACACACACACACACACACACACACACACACACACACACACACACACACACACACGTACGTACGTACGTACGTACGTACGTACGTACATACATACATACATACATACATACATACATACATACATACATACATACATACATACATACATACATACATACATACATACATACATACATACATACATACATACATAGCAACTGGATAAGTTCTTGAAAGTACAGGAAAGACTCGAAAGAGAAAGGCTCAAGGGAGACGAATCACTCCTGTCACCACTTCGTCCGTTTACGATAGAGGGCCTTTCGTCGACAGAAATTGGCCGGCGTAAAGTGAAGTGCGTTGCAAAGAAACAAAGGACGACAGCAGCACAACAAGGAAACACAAAGCACACGCCTTGGTTTTTCGTCACGTTAGCTATCGCACGAGGAACGAAAATTGCCTAAACGGGATTCAGCGAGGTGTACGGCTTACTCAATGCCAGAGTGACTATACAGCACATCCTCACACCGAGTTTAAATACAAAGCGAACTACGCATGAGCATGTGTGTACACACATACAGACACACACGGACACACACACAAACACAAAACCATCTAGGGAGCCACGAGCCCGACTGTGAAAAAAAAATGACTCTTAAGGTCGCGCTGAGGTGCGACAACTACAAACTGTGAAAAAAAAAAAACAAAAAAGAAAACAAGGAAAACACAAACAACACATCTATGCGACGTCGACTTTGACTGATGTCCCTGCCGCACAAGAGCGGGCATACATGCGTTTCCGGAACCAGGTGCCGCGAGCCGTGTCGCGATGGAGTCCCAAAGAATAGCTTGAGCAACGGAGGTATGGGAACGTAAGCACTCAGATAACCAAGTGGAGGGGAGTGGTCGGGCTTGCCCCGGTCACGGTGACTCATTTTCTTTCTTGTTTTTTTTTTTTCTTCGCGAGGCACCTCGCGCCTTGTATATTGCCCCCCCTTTCCGTACTACACTCTCGTCTCAATGGAAGAGCGCTGCGGAAAGACTGATGCGTCGCAGCGCAAATAGATCCGCGAGACAGGCAAGTAAATAGGGAAGGGAATTGCGTCCGCGAAGAGTGATCGTGTGCCCATTCAAAACATACACGCGTGCATGAATATGGTATGCAGGTGACGTCGTAGGGTCCGTGAAGGGGCGTGATGGCGTCAGGGAAAGATGGCAGGCGCGAAGAGGAAATGGGGAGATCCGACGCGAGTACGGCGATAAGGATAAGGGAGGGAGGGGAGGCGGCAGCGGTGGTGGATGGGGCGCATTCCTGATCCGGAAGAACGGCATCCGTGGCTTCGTCCCCGTGGCACAACACACGATGCTCCGTTGAATAACTCGACGCCTTCGCTGTGAGTGGACAAATTGCTTTGCCATAAGGGAGCAACAACAAAAAATCACAGCATATCCACGGAGTGAATGATGATGAGTGGGCGAAGCTGCGGAGGTTCATCGGTAAACCGTGAATCTTCCGCGAATTCTGCGCAGTACATCATCAACGACGTGAGATCGGGCGCGTTTATACTAAAGGGTCGATGAGAGTCATGGCGACTTGCAGCTCACTTTAATTTTACATGTACGCTGTGAATTTTTTTTATTGTTTAATCACGCACAGGAGACATCTCACACAGGCACTACCTTGGAGGTCGAAATCCAGTGCCTATATATACGCGGTGGTCAGTGAACGGTTGTGCAGCGCAAGCAGTACAATTTGCGAGAAAACGCTGTCATTTGAAAGAAAGCTTTCCCATATCTCATATACAGGTCATTTCTGAAGGAGATTTGGTGCCAGGATTCCAACGCGTCGATACCGATCTCGAATATGACTCAAATCAGGACGCCGATTGTGAAATATAATTTTCCTTTCATGGTTATGTTTCAAAAGAAGGGGAACACGTGGGATGCCTGACTAAGACAATGCCTTGAACGAATCAGGTCTGTGTAGCTCACGAACATACTTAATAAGAAAAAAAATGTTGGGGCGAAGACAGTCATGGGCGGGCCGCGGGCCGCAACCGAGAGCCTCGCGGGCCGCATGCGGCCCGCGGGCCGCGTGTTTGAGACCCCTAGCTGGCCTAGAGGAAGGAAGCTTAGTGCCTTGACTGGCAGTTGCTCGCAAACTCGCGGGGGACCACGACGCGGTCATGCTATAGCACTGCGCTCGCAATTCAAAAAAAAAAAAAAAAAAAAGCGAGGGAACAATAAGCTACGAAAAAGAGCGATCTTTCAGTGCATCCGTGGCACTCGATTTTGTGCTAAGACATAAACGGGGGAAAATAGTTTATGTTGTGCCAAGTGTAACGGTGAAATTCGTTGTGCACGCACTTAATTACGATACATTTTTAAAGCAAAGCTTCCTAGGTCTCACTGATTCGTCCGTGAGCGCCGAAAAACGTACTTCATGAAAGCCAGCATACACTATCGGACTACTGGCTCATATGAACACACAATAGAACACTGTAACACGGCATACGTATTGTAAAACACTGTAGTTTACATTCACAGTTGTACTGATAAGAACAATGGGAAGTGCAACGCCACGCTACTCAGACGAACTGTACAGTATATCTGCATTGAATTAAACGCGACGTTTGCGATCGACTCTGGTTCGACAATCAGACGTGATTCGCCAGTACCATCCGGGTCACGGCGATCCAGCTGGGGTTCGAGTGTGCGGCACGTGCAAGGACACCTTGGTGTACGGCAAGCTACCCACCTCCAGCACCGCGAACGATTGCGTGTACCGTCTGATGCCCCAAAGTCTACCCAAGCTGAACGCCGTGGAGGAACGGACTGGTTGCGCCTCGACTACCGTTTATGTGTGTTCATGTGTGTGTGAATGATGGACAATTTGTCCCTTCAGAAGGAGGAGGCGACTATTCTAGGTTGCCGGCGGATCTAGCCTTGCGAGGTTTCCAGGCAATTGCTTCGCCCGGTTTTACACCTTTCGATTAAGTTGAAAAAAAAAAAAAGATGTCTCTTGATGCCGTACTTACCGTGACTGTGACAGGCGCTGGATGCACGTGCACGGCAGTCGAGGCACAACCAGTCGTTCCTCCAAGGCGTTCAGTTTGGGTAGACCTTGGGGCATCGGAGGGTACACCTAACAGTTCGCGAAGCTGAAGGTAGGTAGCATGCCGTTTACCTTGATGGGGGTTGGCCACGTTACGACTGCACATATTCTGACCGTCTACCACAGCGATCACAGGTCAATACTGTGCAAGTGTAGAGTATTCCGTGAAAGTGTGTGTGCGTGTAATCAACGGCTACATGATCTAAAGTAAAGGCTATGCAACGTAACTAAATATGTCTGTGGCACAGGAAGAACGTTTAGTTGTGCGTAACCTTCATTGTGGCAGGGGTAAGGGGGGAGATGATCATCGTAGGCAGAACTGTCCACGATTCCGATTCAGTCAACAAATGCGTACTCATTAAAGGAACACTAAAGTACAGACGTCTCGGATCGACAAATTCCAGCTGAGACGCTGAGTCGGAGGGATGGATCCGGGTTGACGTCATCTAGTATGTTAATCAATGGACAAAATGTATATCACCCCAGGACGCATACATCTTTAGGAACCATCTCTGATTGACACATCGGCTTGTGTCCGCATGTGGCCTATATGTAACAACGTACCTGCAATGGCATTTTCTCATGAATTCAGATTTCCCGAAGAATACTGCGAAAGAAAGAATGAGGAGAACCACGCCTGATGATGGCATTGCGAGATACCTAACTCTTGGTGAATATTATGTTTTGAAAAGGATAGAGCCGATATTATGGCCGAAGGTGATTTTGAGCCGTCCGTAAGAAAAAGAATCCTTTCGACAGTGTACTTCGCGTACACTGTCGAAGCAGCCAAGCTGATACCCCTTCTTCACCAGGCTATATCGTACTTCTATGTTTGCAAGTCTTCCGTTCGTTGGCGCTTAGCTTCGGCCTCTCTTGCGCGAACATCGCGGTTGGCTCGGCGATGACATGCCCGTTCTCGCGTCAGATTTGCTGCCGCTCACGTCGGCCGGCTTCTTCATAGAGAGAACGAGAAGTGTACGGCATTCTGAAAGCGCAAGCTCTTGAACACTGTCTTATACTCCACTGAGCCCCACCCTCACCCCATCTTGGCGCGTTTCTCGAAGGTTCACCCCTCCTCCGAGCCTCGACATCCTCCGCCCTCCCCTCGCCTCTCGCAACACGGCTTAGCCCTTCCCATACCTACTGAGCCTCACTGTCACCGCATTGCTAGGTCATGTGACCACCGCTACGCCAACGGACGGGGAAGCCTCGACTAAAAAACAGCTCCGCTATTAAACATTAATAATGTAAGCCCGAAATGCGGATAAAGCCAAAACAGAGCAACTGTTTTATGCATGTTATGACATCTCTTGGACCGAATTCACGTAGCTTCTCGTTCGTAACAGCTCTTTCCCATTGGCCGGTTGCATTCACTGTAATAATATGTCCAGGGGCAGAATTGCTTTAAATTTTCTATCGCGAATATTTCTAGCGTGAGTGACTCATGTGAATATGACCTATTTTCGCTTCTTTGTCTTATACATATATTAGACGGTCGTTTACGTCAATTAAAAAAAAAGTAACTCGCATCATTAAGTAATGACAATGCCTGCAAAGTGAACACAATCCTGTGAAGCAAAATTTTCTAAGGCCATCGCGAACAAGTAGCTCTGATGCTGCGAGCCTTGTGCCTCCTTCAGGGTGTCAGAAACATAAATTTGAAGGCCTTAATATCAAGATATAGACAACGTAGAAAAGTAAGGCCTAGTCAGTTAGTGCGTTGCTTTGGTCGCGGTGCCTCCCAACCTCTGCGTTCTTTCCGTCCTAATTTTCTCAATATAAATTTCATTTTCAGTGCCATACGTGTGCTTGCTTCTTTCAGACAGGCTATTTCGAGCGTACACTGTGCACGTAGCCATTCATGAGAACCATTCCGAAGTTTAAGAGCAAAACTTTTCGAACCTTTCCGTATTTATTTTGTGCTTCACGTTGTTTCCGTAGATACAGTGTCATTATGTATGGTGCTTTGAAACAGGATTCAATATATGTTTCATTTTGGGCTGTTCGTAAAGCCGAGAAAGACGACGTAAGCAGGAGAATTAAGTTGTGCTCGCCGACGCTCTTGGTAACCGGTCACGTACACTCGGACTGTTGGAAATCTCAACCGCTAAGCTTATCCCCTTGAGACTGGCGCCATATATAAGATTACCTATTTGTGAGTTCTAAGAGAACGGTGTCAAGAACAAATAAAGTTCAAGACCTGGGTGCTATATACACTTTTACATCGCGTTCTTAATACGTTCTCTGCCTTTTTTTTTTTTTTGAAAAACTGATCAGTAACTCAGTAGAACCTCCTGTGTTTGCGATAGCAAATGTGCGTTGTGGCGCTGACGCTTTGTTATTTTGTTGTTCTTGTTGAGTACATCTGAGTTTCGAATTTACTGCATCATACACTGCTTAGCGGATTTTCAGTGCAGCCATGCCTATGTCAGCATACATGTTTTCACTAGGGGTGTTTGAAAAGAGAAATTTTCCAATACGAATCGGATACACATAAGGCACAAAGTTGCCTTCGAATGTGGAATCGGATCTCGAACATGTCATCATCATCATCAGCAGCAGCAGCAGCCTATCTTACGTCCACTGCAGTGCGAAGGCCTCTCCCAATCATCTCCAACCCACCCTGTCCTGCGTGAACTAATTCCATTTTATGCCTGCGGATTTCTTAATTTCGTCGCTACACCTGGCCCTTTCCTGTCCTTGGCTGCGTGTGCCTCATTAAAAAGTTGCAAAACGAGAGGTATCAATAGCTATAGTGAAATTAATGAAATTGCATGTCATTAGGCTGCAGCATATTGAAGATTCTTTTGGTAATGCACTCATTATAAATTATCATGCAGACAAATTTGCTGCTCGTCGTGCTCACAGTGTGAGCACACTTTAAGTGAAGTAAAAAAGACGTCTGAAATGGGATGCAGTGTAATGCAATGTCATGCTCGCACAATGCCATTTCTTTTTTCAGACATGTAAACATGGTTTAGCTAACATTCTTGTCGGTTATATTACTGTTTCTTTTTTTCTTTTTTTTTCTTTTTTTTTATGGAGCGCTAAAGTACAAAATATGCTGTATAAGAGACCTGTGGTAGGAATCTTAGTCAAAAAGAAACCGTCTCTGTCGCATGGGCATGCCGGGCAGGCTGCAGCGGAGTAGGGTGGTCATGCGCACATCGTGCATGTTTCTGAGTGACTACAGTAAAACCGAGCCAATTGCCGGGAACGCAACATAAATATGCATTGAACGGTAGTATGTCGTAAACGCGAAGTACAACGTAATCTAATGAGCAAGTATTAGCGATGTTTTACTGTAAAAATAAGAATTTGTAGCATGTGTAAGTCATCATTAGTTCGAATAATCGAATTCGTCTGATCATTTGCCTCTTCAGCCGCATATTCGACCGCGGCCGAATATTCGGGAAAATCCGAATATGCATTTTTCGAATCGAATATGTTTCGAATAACGAAAGTACTCTATTCGTGTTCGAAATTTTGAATATTCGCGCGCCCCTAGTTTTTACATTTCCTGCAAGCAGCTTAACTGTTTGCGCAGCACCTTGCACACACAAAACCAATCCAGCCCCATCCCACTCGATTAAAACGACTCCTTTGTTTTAACTCGCCGATCCACTCGATAAAAATGACTCCCTTATTTTGACTGGCTCACGTGACAGCGGCTATTTCGCTAATTGCCCCTGTGTCGTTATCTTGTGGTTGCTGCTCTGTTACGTGTCCCGCGCGCTTCCATGATATTAGAAATATTTTTTTTTTCTGCTTGATATTGTGCAGTTGAAGGGCAAAATGTGGATAACGCACTCCAGCTTACAATAAAAGTGAGTCTGACGCTGCTGGCAACAAGAAGAAGAGGGTTCTGGTCTATTTAAATAAACAATGAGCAAGTGGAAACTGACAAAACAAAAATATGCAGTCGATTCTGATTCAATTGCAAAAGATAATAAACATGGCAAATCTGCACTGAAGGTAGGTTTTCGAAAGACTTGTGTAGGTGTCCTTTTCTTTTTCTTATATCCTTACGGAACTGCAACAAACTTCCAGAACATGCTGTCGCGACAGAAGATCTGGATGGGCGCCCTTCCCTAGTTCTCACTTATTGTCCAATGCGGACTTAAATTGAGTAATCATGTTTCTTGTGGGCGTTATTCTGACATTGAAAAATTCAGCCATTTCTATGCCCATAGTGGTGTTTCATTATTTATTATATTTTTTCTCCAATTGTAGCACCTAAAATTTTCATTTAACACTTTTGCAGTTTATTACCCATTGTTCGTTGCCGGTCACGTGAATGGTGAGTGATCTGTGTACTTCGATGTAAACTACAACCCCTATCTTGTTCCTTATTTAAACTGATAATGCACGCGAATATTTCTTACAAAATCAAATTTTGATGCAACAGCTTATATTAAAAACATCGCATTCAGTGTAGTTGCATCATAGAAAATACAAGGTAAGCGTTTAGTCTACGTGTCAGGCGCAGTCGGAAATGAAATGCAATTTGAACTAGGCCTGAATAAACAATGCACTCGGTAACTTTAGTACAAGTGTATATTTTCGAAGCTATTTATCATTACGATTATCACAGTGAAAGTTTTGTGTACGCAATGTGTAAAAAATTCAGGATTTCTGGAACTGTAACAGCTTACTCGCCGTATACGCCTAGAAACAACCTGAAATATTTTATTGCGATAGCAATTATATGGACACTCTGGGAGAATTTTCGCCTTCGCCGTCTCCGTCATGTCCCGGATATGCATATGTATGTAGATATAAATAAAATCTACAAAGCAAAATAAATCAGAAGAAATAAATTTTGAAGTGTCCCACCGGGATTCGAACTTGAGCCCGCTCGTGCCGCAGCTTGCTGCGTTACACAGCTCTGCCACATGCCACTCATTCTTTGGGATGCTAATGGCGAGCATTTACCACTGGCAGTACGCAGATCTCGGAGGCGCTTCGGCGTGTTCAGCACCACCCGCGAGATGGTGCGAAGGGCGCGCATAAAGCAACGCTCCTAGATTTTGTTTTAAGTGCTCTTGAGACGCGTCCTAAAAAGTGGACCATTTCTGTACCTATTCGCGGGGTGGAACGCCGGGCAAGCAATGCTTCGAACGCCACACGCCGCAGGAGTCGCAGAGGGGCCACTCCAGCCGCAGCAGTGTTCAACAATGAAGCGCTGGCATAGTCGACACTTGCAGCGCGCTGATCAAACACGAAGAAGTAACAATTGTGACAGTTGTTAGTTCGCGTTCGTCCTGTGTATACCCGTGCGTTCTTTTCGAGCATCCTTCTTTGTGTTTGAGCAGCGTGATGCGACTGTTGAGCTGTGACAGTTGATAGTTCGCACTCGTCCTGTGTGTGTTCTTTTCGTGCGTCCTTTGCGTTTGAGCGACGCTCTGCAAGTATCGAATTTCCTCCCGTTCTTCGTGCGACATTCTAATTTTTTGCTATCGCATTCATTGCCTCGCCCTTGCGGCAAATCTGTGACTTTTTTTTAAGAATGCCTGTTACGTTTTAGTTGTTCTTGCATCCCACAAGAACATGCTTGTAGAATAGTGTGAGAACTCACAATATTTTACACGTTGTGCTCACTTTGAAACAATAGTACGATTTCATCTCACCGCGTTCAGAAGAAAGAGTAGCTTGAATGTCATCATCATTGTCATAATAATCACCATCATGAGCCTGACTACACCCACTGCAGGGCAAAGGCATCTCCCGTGTTTCGCCAATCAACCAGATCCTGTGCTTGCTCCGCCCACGTAAGCCCCGCGAACTTTTTAATTTTATCTGCCCACTTAACTCATCTACCCACATGCAATGTATATTAGGTTGAATTCTGGGTTTTAACGAGCCAGAACCACGATGTGATTATCAGGCACACCGTAGCTGTGACCCGGGATGAATATTTACCAACTGGGGTTCTTTCAAGTGCACCTGAATCTATGTAAATGGGTGTTCTAGCATCTCGCTACCATCGAAAT
The DNA here is from genome assembly GCA_030522465.1 of Rhipicephalus appendiculatus. Classification (NCBI taxonomy): domain Eukaryota; kingdom Metazoa; phylum Arthropoda; class Arachnida; order Ixodida; family Ixodidae; genus Rhipicephalus; species Rhipicephalus appendiculatus. The sequence goes on along the minus strand of JALIZH010016475.1, from coordinate 12,799 downwards.
GCCGCCGCCGTGTGCATGCAGCGTAAATGGTTTGTTCGCCGAAGCCTTCACTACAGATGGGCAACTTCTTGCGACCGTATTCAAAAAGTATTGCGCGGCCCCCCTTAACTTCATAAATCTTGTCGGGGATGGAAGTTAAACACAGGCGAGTGCATAGGCATCTCCCATGTTCCGCCAATCAACCCGGTCCTGTGCTTTCTGCTGCCATGTTATATCTGCGAACTTCTTAATCTAATCTGCCCAACAAATTTTCTTTCTCCCCTTCACGCGTTTGCCTTCTCTTGGAATCCAGTCAGTTACCCTTAATGACCAGCGGTTATCCTGCCTACGTGCTACGTGCCCGACCCATGTCCATTTCTTCTTCTTGATTTCCACTATGATATCCTTAACCCCCGTTTGTTCCCTGACCCACTCTGCTCTCCTCCTGTCTCTTAAGGTTACACCTATCATTTTCCTTTCCATCGCTCGCTGCGTCGTCCTCAATTTGGGAGAGGCCTTTGCCCTGCAGTGGGCGTAGTCAGGCTGATGATGATGTTGAAGTGCATAGGTGAACGCAGGATTCCCCATCAGTGGGGGGGAGGGGCAAAGTTTCCCCTCAGCCCCCCCCCCCCCCCCCCGTCCTTCCTTTGATCGAGTCCAAAAGACAACATGTCTAACAATGGGTGAAAAAACCAGGGGCTTTCAGCCTCCATTATCGTCAAAAATATCCATGGCCCTGCTCTTTACACAATGGCAGGACAGGTTACGACTGAGTAAAAGTATAGGACACACTTTGCCCTGGCCCCGCTCCCCCCACGCTTATGTGACTTGGGGAGCAGTCACCCCCCCCCCCCCCTCCTGCTTCCCTCGAGCGCCGGCCTATGTGTAAGTGTGGTGATCGGGGATGCACGGTGGGCATTGGGGCGAGCTGGCTGTCCAACCAAATTTAAAGAGGATGCCATTAAATATCATCGTCCTCATCATCGTCACACAGACGACGAAACGATGTCACGTGTCTCGGTGTCGATGGCGACTATAGATTCATAATGCGCTAGAATGTAGTTCGTGAGACGGCAACGATATTTTTCATGAAGAATACAACATTGTCGTTGACACCTGCTTGATGCACGCACTCTTCAGACATGCTGTTCAACTTTAAAGGCATCCGCCGAGCTCTCCGCATGCAGGTACTCATCCACCATCATATTTAGATTAGCCGAAAGCACCCGAAAGCTATGTCTGATCGGTGCTTCAACTCAACTAGCATAACAACACCAGCATCTCGCTTCCCATTGGCTGTTATGTACAAGAAAGCGGGACGCGCAAAAATACTATTGAACTCTTGTTTTAACACATGTTCAAGTGTAGAAGTAGAGAGACGTTGCGTAGAAAATCTAAACTGAACAGTCTCGGAAATGAATAAACGAAGTAGCGAGTCATGTTTAGAGTACCTTTTACATTCCTAATTCCCTGCTATCCTTTCCTTTGTAAGCGACATGTCCGGAAGCATTTTTTTTTCGCTTGTCTTCTGTCATTGCCATCGAGCGAGGTCTGCTGCCCTCTGATGCGCGCTCATATACGACCCACAAAGCAAAATCCCATGCCCTCTTTTCGTTCAACGTCTCTCATAGATAAGAAACATAACGGAGATAGCTTTACTGGTGATCGTCGAAACTGAAGACCGTGTCCGCACAAAAGATTTATGCTGCCGTTACGCAATTCTTTCAACCTAAAAAACGCCAAGAATCTACGTGCGAATAAGCGGAGGACGCACGTCTCTTTTCTGTGGGAAACGTCTCTTTTCTGTGGAATTTTAGGTTCGAAGCGAATTCGAAGCGAATAGTGGTTTGGTTCGAATAATTTCGAATCGGATTCGAATAGTATATATCACATATTATAAAGAAAAATGGGCATATTTGTCATGACCCAACTAACCTGCACAATATTATTTTTTTAATTGAAACAAGGCCTGCGCAAATGTCATTCTTTTTGGTTCAAAGGAAGTGGAAACAACTTAGAATAGTAGCAGGACTTGACTTTCGGTAGAATGCTAGTGATAGCCTGCAAAATATGTTACGTTTTAAAATTTACTAAACTTAGAGCATATAAGCCAGTATAACAAGCTTTTAAACTTAAAAAAATGATGAATTGATGTGAGGGTAATATGTTCATTTAACCTGGGGGCTTCACGGCAGTGCGGACTTGCCTTGAATAGGCGCTTTCACGCCTTGGCACCTATCCACTGCAGTGAAACTACCTTTACATGGGGTTACATGCGGACTAATATACACCTATTCGTTCATTTCGAATACTTCGAAAGTTTCAACAATTTAAATTCGAATCGAAGCGAATTCGAATACTGTCATATTCGTTCAAATATTCGAAGCATTGGAATATTCGCACAAGCCTACAGATTACCTGTAGTAAAGCTGTGGCATATAATTTCATTGAGATGCGCTACCATGCGGAGAAGGTTGTCCTGTCTTCACAACTACTTGGGCGCCATTTTTGCTTAGTCCCGCCATCATTAACGGCTGTTATATACAGTCACCGCGTAGGAAGCAATCTGGTAGACATTCATGCTTTGGCTACACCGTGACGCGTAGCGCAAAATTGTTAACGCGCAGACTGCCTGATAAGTATACGTATTCCATATTTGCTATTTAGCTGTGTTAGTTTCATGTCTAGTGATCTTTGCTTCATCGTATGTGTTTTGAGAAACTGTTTCACCTGAGTTAAGAAGTGCAAGAGTGGTGTAACAGCGAATTGGGCCCCATGCCAGGTGCGTGTTATTCGTTGCGATGAACTGCTGATAAGCGCGTGGAAAGAGCACAATTTTAGCAAAAGGTGCTGCAGAATACACTGAAAGAGAGTCGAGGCCGTTGGATAAGCCTTTGTACATTTGTCAGTCTCTGCTCACAATTCCAGAAAAATTAAATATCGATTTTGCCCGAACGTACCTGCAACGTCTTGACTATTTTCGGAATCACCGGCTCCTGACCTGGCCAACTTCATAAGACAGAGCAAAAACGGCACGCCATTAGAGAGATTTAGAAATTATAAGAGCACTAGTTCAATATTAAAACAAAATAAGCACATAGTATAAATGACATCTCGGTATCACAACATGGGCTCCTTGTTCGCAATGAAGAGAAACGCAAAAGGGTTGGATTATTTACGCGTTAAGTGGGCGCAGAGCGCGCATGTATATTTCGAAGACATTAATTATACCCCACGCAAGGGAGATTATTTTTTGTGTAGTCGTTACAAGGTACAACGACTATATAAAAGGCAGAATTTATGGTAGAAGCTTTTATACATCTTAATTGCAACCGTGGAATTCAAGTGGCAAACCGTGCAAGCCAAGCATTTCAAGAACTGAAACAACGCCAGCGGACGCCTCCGACCCTTGTGCACATGACGCCAGCAGGCAGAGTACGCCAGCGCACAGCTCCGGCACGTCCTTGTGCAGAGGACTGACGGACTAGAAAGGGTTATCAGTTTTCTCGCCGGTCGCTATCCAAATAGGAGGTCAACTATTCCACAAATGAAAAGGAGTGCCTTGCCATCATCTGGGCTACATCCAAGTTTCGCCCCTACCTCTACGGCAGGCCCTTCAAAGTTGTGAGCGACCACCACGCCTTGTGTTGGCTAGCTAGCTTGAAAGACCCTTCTGGTCGCCTCGCACGATGGAGCCTGAGACTTCAAGAATTCGACATCACCGTCGTTTACCAGTGCGCACGAAAGCACTCTGACAGCGACTACTTACATGTCTCGCGACCCCGTCAACCCGCCGCCGCGGGAACGACCAAAACGATGACAGATTCTTGGGATCCATAAGTGCCGACGACTTCGCTGAGCGACAGCGAGCCGACCCGGAACACAGGGGCCTTGTGGAATACCTCGAGGCCAAGACCACCTTTGTTCCGAAGGTATTCAAGGGAGGACTGGTGTCATTTTTTTTCTTTTCTCTCTCTCTCTTTTTTTGTTGTTGCGTGAAACGATGTTCTCCTAAAGAACTTATCATCACTCTGAGCCAACTACATCCTTGCTTTACCTTCAGCATTACGTCCAGAGGTTCTGGAAGCTTTGCATGACGACCTGAGAGCTGGACACCTTGTATTTTCCCGCTCGCTTGCAGGGTTGCCGTTGGATAGACTTGAAAAGGAGCCAGAATTCAAGCTAAAAGTAGCCAAAGTAGTCATGCCATTTAACTTTATCGCCAAATTTGTAGCCAAATACAAGAAAACGGTATTATGACTAGAATTTTTGTAAAATAAATATGAATTTGGGTATGCAAAAACATAGGAATAAGACAATATTTCTTTCCATCTTGCTCTTCAAGCCACAGGGGAGTTGCGGAAAAGGATTTATTTATTTATTTATTTATTTATTTATTTATTTATTTATTTATTTATTTATTTATTTAACGCAAGGCCAAGAAGATCATTGCTGAGGAGAGTGCGTAAAACACTAACAAAAAAAAGTGAACAGAAGATAATGGGTAAAAAAGAACAATAAACAGACTTCCAACAGACTAGTAAGCTTCGGTTTTCCAAAATAGAATGACCTCAGAGCGATAATCAAAGGGTTCACCCATAGTGCGGTGATAAAAGAAGTCGGTCGTGGAGGACGCTTCGCTGGTATATTCTATGAAATAAGGTCAAACGGTGAAAATTTCGATACGCTGCTAGAGAGGGAGCGGAAAGGCGGCATTTCGTAGCTCATATGTTAGCAGTTCGGCAGTAGTCAGAAAGAAGTTCGCATTCTTCCTGCTAATAATACATTATATATATGAGCACATATATTCATAGCAAGTCACAGGTTATAAAGTGCAATGCTTTTCAGGACGTAAATAGGCAGAATGTTAGTGTTTCGGAAGACGAATAACCTTGCTTTTTCTGATATTTACTTCCATAAATCATATTTTGCACCCGGTGGCGCAGCAACTATGTCGTATTAGTTTAAGTTGAGCGCGTCGGTATCTATTTATGCAGGATAGTTCTTCCCAGAGACAGGGCAATTTTAGAGCATTCCCGCCAACAAGTCAGTGGGAACGTTAAACGTTTAAGCAACGTTTCCTTGAAGCCGCAGACCTAGATTTATTACTAAATTTACCATAATAACAGACCAGCTTCATCTTGGTGCTGATATTTGTTCTGCGGGGTGCTGCTTTGGTGCGCATGAGCCTGTTGCTGGAGCCAATGCATGCGCGCGCATTAGGTTGCACGACTAAAAAGGTGGAAAACAGTGGCTGATCTTTATGCTTTAATTCCTGTTCTTTTACCTGCAAATAATAAGAAAATTGGCTACTAAATGCGCCTAAACAGAAGTTCAATGTAGCCAAAAAGTAGCCATGGCGCCAACCTCAAATTTTAGTAGCTATACAGAGTCCTAAAGTAGCCAATTTGGCGCAAAGTAGCCACCAACGGCAACCCTGCTCGCTTGTGAGGATACCAGAAAACTACTATTGGCCTCGCCTCACTGCCGACGTCGCCCATTACGTAAGGACTTGTCGAGACTGTCAGCGACGGTAGACGCCACTGACTAGACCAGCCGGACTTCTTCAGCCCATCGACCCACCTCGCCGACCGTTCCAGCAAATCGGGATGGACTTACCGGGGCCGCTTCCGACGTCGACTTCCGGAAATAAATGGATCGTTGTATCGACTACCTCACCGGCTGCGCCAAAACAAGGGCCCTGTCCAACGGCAGTACCGCTGAGGTAGTCAAGCTTTTCGTTGAGAACATCGCCCTGCGTCATGGCGCCCCAGATGTCCTCATCACCGACAGAGGCCCGGCCTTTATTGCAGACCTAACTCAGGCGATTTTGAGATGCAGCTAGAAAAGCAACAGCCGGACCGCCACCAACCATCCACAGATCAATGGCCTCCCCGAGCGTCTAAATAAGGCCATTGCCGACATGCTGGCCATGTACGTCGACGTCCGGCATAAGACGTGGGACGCCATCTTTCCGTACGTGACCTTCGCATACCACACGACCGTACAAGAAACGACGCAGATGACGTCATACTACTTGGTCTACTGAAGGAACGCAGCAACGAAGCTTGACTCTTTCCTGCCGAACATCACCGACGAAGAAAATCTCGACGTTGCTACCTACTTGCAGCGCGCCGAAGAAGTTCGACAGCTCGTCCGCCTGCGTATAAAAAACCTGCACAGGGTCGACAGCCGTCACTGCAATCATCGACGACACAACATGAAATAACAACCCGACGACCGTGTCTCAGTCTGGACACCGATTCGACGACGTGGACTGAGTGAAGAGCTCCTGCGGCGATACTTTGGGCCCTACAACACAACCCGACGTTGTGGCGCACTGGACTATGAGGTCATACCCGTTGGGGTAACGTCATCACAGCGACGCCGCTTACAACCCAAAGTCGTCCGTGTGGTACGCCTTAAACTTTATTACGTGCGTTGATGAATCGTGACATTTTATTAACTTATTTCATGCATTTCTTTTCCACTCAATTTTCAGTTTCTTACGGCATCTCATCATCATCATCATCATCATCATCAGCAGCAGCAGCAGCAGCAGCAGCAGCAGCAGCAGCAGCAGCAGCAGCAGCAGCAGCAGCAGCCTGACTGTGCCAACTGCAGGGAAAAGACCTCTCCCATGTTCCGCCAATACGTCCGGTCTTGTGCTTGCTGCGGCCACGTTATCCCCGCAAACTTTTTAATCTCATCTGCCCACCTAACTTTCCGTGTCCCCCCTCGCGTGTTTGCCTTCTCTTGGAATCCAGTCTGTTACTCTAAACGACCAGTGTCCGCCGCGGTGGCGTGGCGGTTACGGTGCTCAGCTGCTGACCCGAAGGTCGCGGGTTCGATCCCCGCGACCTACGTGAAATTCATCGTTACATGATACGCACTCTGGTGTAACAAACGTCCATAAAAAATTCAGGAATTCATTTTTATACTATTCTGAGCTTAACTTAATCTTCTCTTCGTTCTATTTGCTTTTCTTCATTTCTCAGTCGTAACTAGCACCCTCTAGTTTTTAAATTTTTAGGAGCCCCGAAGCGCGTGATATCACAATCTGCTTCAGGAGATGGCACTCATGAGTGACAAGAGGTTGGCATCTAATGCTTAAGGGGTCCAGTATGCCGCAGATGTTCACCAGCGCGTGCTTGAAACCTGCGTCACCAGGTACCGCGAACATCCAGATTCCCCGCTTGCACTTCTCCGGTAAGACGACAATATACTAAAGCCCAGTCAATTTAAAGCTTTCTGACAACAATCACCGATAAGGGTAGATACGGGAACCATGCTGTCAGTCTTCTGGCGCCAAGTAAATAAACGGCCGCCAAGACGCTGATCAGGGTGTCGATCGGACAGCAAGAGCTTGACGCTCACTGTGCCAGTGCGCGGCGTCAACTTCCCTCGCCGGCAGCTGCCTCACACAGGCACGCGATCTCGCAGCTTGACTGTCACCAATCGCTAGCCATGTGGCCCATAAAGCAACAACAGTGATTCATGGTGCCGTAGAAAAGAAACCGCCACTGAGCTGTGGTCGTGCAGCTCACGTCAAATGGAGCACGTTTTTTACACAGGAAGACGACGTTTACTGTCCACCGGAAGGTACCCAGTGTATCAGTAAATTATAAAAGTGTATTCTCTTTAGGTTGCTGCTTTTTTTCTAAATACAACAGGATACAAAGCGTTAAAAAAGGGAAATCGACAACTACCCGTTTGTTGCACGAAGCCACAAGGAAATCCATACGGCGTAGGTCCCGGGTTCTATCCCCGCGCCAGGACGAATTTTTCTCAGAACTGATTTGCAAAATGTGTCTCTCCAAGTGCACCGAGTTGCCAACAAATTTGCCCTCGTGTTGCCGATTGCTACCTTCCTGGTTTTAGCTGAACTGGTAGAGCGACCGCCCCGGAGAGTCGTTCGTCCCGGGTTCGATCACCGGGCCAGGGCGAATTTTTTCGGCCGCTGTCTTTCTGAGAAATCCGCATGAATTTTCTCGTAGCTTCGTGCTACAAACTGGTGGCTGTCAATTTTTCTTTCTTAACCCTTCCGCCACCTGGCGGGATTCCACAGAACTAATTTAAAATAATTATAAAGTGTATTAGCTATTACGAACAAACAGTTGTTTTACAAATTTGTTGGAAAAATTAGCCGCGACGTATGTGGGACAGCCAATCAGATCGGTCCCCTGCGTGAGGTCGCTCACCCATGCAACGTGCTACGGGCAGGGATGGTTAAAAACTCGACTAGCAGTGCCGCTGCGATCTGTAGCGACGCGCGCATTTGAAACCTCATCATAAATTGCGCACTTAACGTAAGGCGCTTTAAATTTATCTGCTTATGATCCAAAGGACTTGCTGTAACGGCTCAATGCGTTTGTACAAAGCCGTCGAAACTGTTTCAGGGTCCCTTTAGGAGCTTCTGCATGTTCATACAAAACGTTATGCTGAAAAAAAAAAGAAATAGAAGCAACTTGCGCTTTCTTTTTTACACTAAACTTCCCTGCTTTTACGCAACAAAACTCAACGACTGAAAACAGGACTTTGAATGCAATATCGCATCGGCAGATTTTATGTGCGATGCTCCGTGAAAGTTGCAGCGGCGGCTTGCAAACATGACCCCTTCTGTACTGTTTTCTGCTTCGATCTAACATCCTCTCGAATAAGAAATAAATGATACACTGCAGAAGCACAAGGATTACTATGTGTAAAAGAAAAAGAAACGCAACATCGTGCCGTGGCTGCGGGAATATGCGGGTGCCATGATCGACTCGCGTGTTCATGTAAACACGTCGCGTCTTGAGGCCGCAGAAAGTTCTGAGTCGCCACACGTGCGAGGTGCACTAATCTAATCAGTGTCCGTCCGCGGAGCAAACATGGTACTGGACTCGGTATATGTACTGAACAGTTCAATGAGTGGAAAGATAACAGAAATTCGTGGTTATATACACCTGTACCCAAGGTACTCGTTGACGAGGGTTCAGACGTCCAGACTAGAGATAAACTTACTTGGCGTAAAATCCGTACGGTACAGTGATGCATCCCAAAGTTTCGCTCCATGAAAATCTGAAGGAACTTCTGAGAAAAGTGCTTCGTTACCAATTCCCACGACCCGCCGCTTATTTAAAGAAGCTCGAGCGCTCCGAGCGTGCAGTTGCGGCTGAAAAAACGCTTCCTCAAACTTCCCTGTGCATAGCATTTCCATATATGGGCGCAGTAGTCTTGAATTTCACGCGCACGTAGGGATCCGCACCCAACTATAAAACTGAGTTAGCTGTCAGGTTTAAGTTTATAGGCGTATCACTAAAATGCTTTGCTTATAATATGGATTCGGTTACTTGAAGTATAAACTTCAGTATGCCTGCCAAATCACACAAGGCGACTTACGCGCATGATGGCCTGGTTTATCGGGTGCGACAATTCCTAAACCTAGAACAATCGTTGCTATTGATGCTAAATGATTTACTTCATTTGGGGCTTTAGTACGGGCAGAGCCACGCCAAAACCCCAATTTATGATTGCTTCGAAATCGAACGACACAAGATGTTAAACTAACGTCTAGAATGTGCAAACGGTAAAGACGCAACGCAAGGCGAAGAAAACAAGAGGACAGGAAGAGGACACGAAGACGCTCTTTCCTGTCCTCTTGTTTTCTTCCCCTGGCATGGCGTCATGACCTTTTGCATAATACGAACTAACATTTCTAGACCTTGTTCTAGAAACGTTGGTACGAACCAACTAGCCGAACAACATGTTTTATTAGAGGGGTACTAACGCAACATTTCGAGGGCGAGATAGCCTGTGGGATCGATTCCTGTGAACATGCGTATATCATCTGCAAGATATCAACAACGAATATGGCTTGGAAGATGTTTTATATGAATTTTTAAGTTCGCGTGCGCGATCCAGAGCTATACGCCGCACCTCACGGCATTGATCACCCTTGAAAGTGACTCGAAGATGACCTCCCTACTTCCCCGATGTCACCACACTGAAGCCGGTACAACAAGTTATGATGACGTCATAGTCTCCAGTTCTCTTATGCCGCGCTTGCGACAGCAGACTACTTTTCGTCGGCTGCTCGCGAGTCCGTGGCCGCGGCGCACGCGTTAAAAGTTTTGTGTTTGGCGACACTGCTTTCCCGATTCCTTTTCCAAAGGACTTCTTGATGCGGACCGCGAGGAAGTGCGTCACAGTTCTGCGTGCTGACGTGGTCGAGCGTTGCACACGCTAGGTGGTGATAGTTGCACCCGGTGGCTGGTCGTTTTCGGAGCTCTCTCAAACCCAAACTGAGATTGGTCGGTAATGAGGAGCCTGTAATTAATTATCTGTTGCGCGCTGCACTAAACGATGTGCCGTGTTAGGACTAACAGGCCCCCAGCAACACTTTGCAGCAAAAAAAAAAAAAAAAAAAACGCGAGGCCAAAATTTTTCTGTCAGTACGTACCCCTTTAAGGTAATGCCTAGACCATCACACTCCTCAAGAAAACTTGCGCTATAAAAACTGTATTTCCCAACCACAGCCAGCTTCGCTTCGATGAAACTGTAGAATTGAGATTTATAAAATTTGGCTGAGAATTAATGACGTATAGGGTTCATCTATACACGGGCTTCTCGAAGCTGCAGAACGTGCGCTATCCAAGCAAGGCAGACGTTCAGGTGAAGATTGGAGGCTTGAAGAGATGAACATTCTTGAACACAGGGTGCCGCTGGAGCCGACGTTTCGACACGCGGCCTTGTCTTCTCCGAGGCAGCACTTGCATACCTTAGCGCATGTCAGACCCGTCAGGCGAGGTAGCTGAGACCCGAACGCATAAATGCGCTAAGTTGGTGCCTTAAAGGTTTTATAAATTAATTGCTGCTGTGCGACACGAACAACGATTCCAGTGTCTCAAAAGCGCCAGAGAGAGAGAGAGAAGAGAAAGCCAGGAAAGGAAAGGTTGGGAGTTTGATTAGACGGATGATCCTGTTTTATGCATAAAAAGCGTGCGTACTGGACCTAATGGGTGAAACAGCGGGAACCCCTAAATCCTCCCCGTCGGTTATTTCTTCTTTCGGTTATTAAAATTCATACTGGAAGAGATGGACGACGAACATGGCTCACCCAGGAGAGGTAGGCAAAGAATGATTTAAAGAGCCAGTCACCGTGCCCCATTACCAAATTTTGTTAGTCACTACAGAAGCTTTAGGATGCCTGAATTTTTTTACCCGTATACTTTTTAGCTGATTTTTTTTAATCGGTTCATTATTGGACATGTTAGAAGATACTGAGCTGTCCGTTCTCACAAAAGGAATGGTGATTTTGAAGTTATGAGATCCGCTAATTTCTGGAAACCATCATTGTGTAAAAGGTGAGCTTCACTGCCAGAACCAACACTACCTCCCTTTGCTGCGGCATAGCTCCCTCGCGTTTTCTCAAGAGGAGAGTACTATGTTGACATGCGTACTGGCATTGTGCGCTCTGGGGTCGTATTCCGAAATTATCGCGAAAGCCGACGACCGCAAAATTGTCGCCTTTGGTGCGCGTTGATTGACTATTAAGGAAAAACGGAAAAGTGATTCCGCCATCTAATACTTCCGTCGACGTTACGGTGCTCTACGGTTCTCTTAACCTGCCTGAAATAAACGAATACACCTTATCACCGTCGGCCTGGTGGTGAAGTCTAGCCTTTCAGTGACACAGACGGTACCTTCTAGTATTGAATCCTTGGTGGATGTGCGCAGCATTTTTTACGCCGAAGATTTTAGCGAGCGTTACATTGATGAGTTTTCAGTGATAGTTGCTTGGCCAGCACGTGTTTATTGTAGTTTGAACGTGCCAGCAGCGTGAACCGTGCATTGCTCGCGCGGTTTGTCGCGCACCGGCAACATTTTGAGATGTTGAGACGATGTCTCTGCGGCGGCACGCCACAGCTGAAGTCTCTGTATACACCGTGTTAAACTCTCAACAAACATACGTTTCGCACAAGGTTGCATCCTTTAAATGTTGTACTGTGCTTTAAACAATTACACAAGAAACGTTGTAAGCATTTTCAGCCCGTCTTATATTTCAAGTAGCCACAGCCAAGTCTGGCCACTGCGTAGAAGCCAGCGTGCACTCGAAAACGCCACACTCGGGTCGCTCTGCGCTCGTACAGTACGCTCACTCTAGTAAAATTTATTGTTGGGCTAGTTGGTGCATGCTTCAATTAATTGTAAGACGCCAACCACCAAGGAAAACAGGCGAAAGCAAAGAGCCTCACTCGCAACTAATTTTATTCTTGAGAGACCATCGCAATATATACCGAGCCACACATGCGAAACAAGACCACGCGTCCAGGGGCGTAGCCAGGGGGGGGGGGGGCTTATGGGGGCTTCAGCCACCACCCCCCCCCCCCCCGAAATTTTTTCGTATTGTGATGTATCGCCGACCAAAAGAGCTAGCTGCGCCAGAAATCATCCTGGATTTTTTCTAAAATTGCTTTTCGCAGTCGAAAAGACACTTCGATGTGAACATTGCGGACTCCTGGCGGTCCTGTATCTGGCTGTGCAGCGCATGATACCGTAAGACATATTCTGCAAAAGAAGGCGTAGTGCTTTGTATTGTCATTTTAGCGTGTCACCGCGAAGGAGTAACTATTGTTGACACGCAGGACGCTCTGGATTAAGATATATAGAAGGGGCCCCGAACAAACCGCAACTAGCGGGCTGCAGTAACGAAATTTAGTCCCACAAGCGCTGGGAAGGACAGTGAAGATGGTGGATTCCGGGGAGGCTGAGAGTTTGAATCAAAATGTCACCAAACTTTCCCTCTGAAATAATAAAGAAATCCTTTCCCCGCATGGGT
>JALIZH010016473.1:0-64524 GCA_030522465.1 Rhipicephalus appendiculatus | reverse complement strand
GTGCCTCGTCAGTAACAACATATATATATATATATATATATATATATATGTATATATATATATATATATATATATATATATATATATATATATATATATATATATATATATATATATATATGTGTGTGTGTGTGTGTGTGTGTGTGTGTGTGTGTGTGTGTGTGTGTGTGTGTGTGCTTTCGTGTGCTTTCGCCGGAAAGATTGCGTTTAGGTTACAGAGTGCTCAAAGGTCACTTCGCTAGCTGCAGATTCTCCGTTCGCGAAGGAAGCGTGCTGTTCAAACACAGTGAAGTAACAACTGTGACACTTGTTAGTTCGCGCTCGTCCTGTGTATAGCTGTGCGTATTTTTCGTGCTCCCTTTTGTGTCTGAGAAGATCGTTAAGTGTCGAGCTAGGAACGTTGTTATTTTGCGCTAGTCATGTTTGTTCTTTTCGAGCTTCCTTTGCGTTTTAGCAGCGTGCTCGAGATTTCGATCTGCTTGCCGTTCTTCGCCTGAAATCCCAAGTTTTTGCTATCGCACTCATTGCTTAACCCTTGCGGCGAAACTGTGACTTTTTTGTTCTCAGTTTTCCCGACACTATACGGGCTTGAGAAACTATTTCAAAAAATGTGGTCTAACCGAATATTGTTAAGCAACTAGGGTAAATGGTAATATTAGGCTAATATCAAATATTATACCAATTGAATTCACCTACGTTTTACTTAGGTTACGGTGTGAATGAAATTTACTTTCGTTGCGCACTATAGCTACAGCGACCTTTTTCAAATCCTTAAATATAGCTGAAGAAATAATGAGGCACAACGCGGAACAGCAAATCGATGACAGCAGGAGTGTGCACAATATAATTTTCACACTCGAATTGGATCGCGTATGCATAAGTCTGCGATCTAATTTCAGAAGCAATTCCCATCAAGAAAGAGATACTGAACGGCTCCTCATGAAAATCTTGCCTTTGTATAATAACCGTGTGACAGATCAAGTAATGAGAGTCAATAAACAGTGTTACCTGCCAAAATTGGCACGCGCACGAAATGATGGACGAAAGAGCATCCGTCAACACCGCTCACCGCCCACATTCACAGAGAGCAATGACTCAACTTTTCTGAATGAAAAATACAAAGCAAGGACTAGTGTACAAAACAATGCTTCCTCTTTTCTTGACGACGTCCTTTTTCCTTGCCTTAGCTCGCACGTACTTTGCTCTATTTTTATTCTATACATGGGAGCTACACATCTTGCTTGCGCTCAGATTTTTTTCGGTAAGTTGTTTCTTACACTTAAGATGGGGATATTTTGTGGTCTCAACAGTACTCGGCGTAAAACCACATCGATTTGGCCTTTCATCACCTTCAACTGGTTCGACGGGACTAGCGGCAGAGACCAGACAGTGGTTGCGACATGAAACCAAGTGAGCCAGCAGAAGATGAAGGAGGTTTTCTGCCTTTATTTCTATGGCGCTTGTCTTCATAATGAAGGCATTTCGAGTGCTGCGTCTACGCCTCTGACACGGGAAAGAGAATACAACTTGGCAGTGAGGTTGTTGGCGGAGTTGAGCCCTGGAGAAAACCTGCAGCCCTCTGGTCAAACATTTCCATTGTGTTTTACTCGCTCTCTCCCTCTTTTGTTTCTGTGTCATGTGAAGTCTTGCGCAGAAGCCACTAAAATTCGTAGGTTGTGAACTTACGGGCCACACAGCGCGCGACGACGACGTGATAAGTTCGAGGCGGAAGGTAACTGCATCCACAGGTGCCACCAAGTTGACTTTTCCGGGGCTGCCATCGGCTCACTTTTACAAGCGTGCGCGCAGACGCTATCGGGACGCCGAGCAGACGACGCGACGCGGATGGAGACATATTGAGCAGCGCTGCTAAATGCCACGGCATGAAAACGGCCATGGTGGCCATGGTAGGGGACGGCAGGGGTATGGTGGTGGCGCCATCTAGTTGATATGAAATAAACCACCCGCGCAAAATCGTCTGTAGAAATTCATAACTGGAATGCTCGAAAAGCAATACATGTATGTGTGCTGAAAAATGAGTTCTGGTTGAAGATAACCAATAGGCCAAAGAACAGTCTTTGAGAAAAATCAGCGAAAGCCGAAGAGAGCGTGAGTTCTCCTTAGCATATTATAACAATCATCATAAGCGTCGTTGTCATCGACGTCATCTTTACATCGAGTTTTGCTCTCCGTTCATGCCCCTTTGGTTTCAAAGCAAACTGTCAGCGAATTTCTCAAGAACTAAAAGAAATGGACATGAAATACCGATCGGATGCGAGAGGACAAAGCGGCATTCAACACCGAAACTTCATTCCAGTCCTGGTGTCGGGGTTTTCATTTACTGCTAATTGTGAAGTTCTTTTCGAGTGATTTGACCGGAAATTACATTGGTCCCGTTTCGGCCGCGCTCTTCCGTCAGTACGGTTCGTTAATTTTCGTTCGCCAGTCATTTCATGATTGTCAATACCTAATCGGCTACGAGTAGTACATGAAAGCGTCGGTTTTGTTCGGCAAGAAGTCACAAGCTCTGCCTCGTGCTGGAACGTCTGCGCGATATCAGAATCGGGCACGCTTGTTTTGTCCGACGTATCTCAAGTTACTTCTGAAAGCAGTGCTAGGGCGGAGCAACTGTTTTTTAGAAGTTCAGTCAGTACCAACAAGCCCAGTTTAATACTCTTTATATATGATTATATCTGAAGGAAACCCTACTCCGGTGAAAAAAAAATACCCTCTGGATTTCAGTATGATCCAATACTGCATTGCAATATAATAGTCAAGCTGACGGAATACAGCTTACAATTGTTGTCGCGATAAAAATAGCAGCTGCATTCAAAGAATATAGTTGAAGCAATGCACAAAAAAGACATGTCCGCAAGAAGAGCTTGCTAAAATGGTGTTGAGACACTTGAACTGCTTTCTTATTTAAAAATTGTAGCGCTACATTAGACGAGGACAAGAAGAAAAGTAGATGACAGGACGGGCGCTGACTCCAACTATTTTTATTGAAACAACCGCACAGCATTTTATAGCAATAAAAGACGAGGCACGCATGCACATTCATGAGGAACAGTGAATGGGGTGGAATTCGTGCAAGCTATCGCTTTTTGTTTAGTACCTCAATTTCACTAGCACGCAATGATACAGATGTGGTGCTGACGCACTTGTCGCCTTTCTGTGTGATGAAATACGCTTCTGATAGTTCGCGAGCTAATCTATCTTTACTTCTGCTTAGGATTTTTATTTTCTCAAGCCGTGGTTCACAGTTTCTGCAAGCGCTGCAATGAGCGGGTAGATTCTGGAACGACGCTGACTCATCGCCTAGCGACCGTTCATGCTCCTTGGCGTGCTGGTTGATGCAGCGCCCAGTCTGACCAACGTAAACCTTGCCCCAACTGTGAACCATGGCTTGGGAAAATAAAAATCCTAAGCAGAAGTAAAGATAGATTAGCTCGCGAACTATCAGAAGCGTATTTCATCACACAGAAAGGCGACATGTGCGTCAGCACCACATCTGTATCATTGCGTGCTAGTGAACTTGAGGTACTAAACAAAAAATGATAGCTCGCACGATTCCCACCCCATCCAGTGTTCCTCATGAATGCGCATGCGTGCCTTGTCTTTTATTGCTATAAAATGCTGTGCGGTTGTTTCAATAAAAATAGTTGGAGTCAGCGCCCGTCCTGTCATGTACTTTTCTTCTTGTCCTCGTCTAATGTAGCGCTACAATTTTTGAATAAGAATGTATCACCAACTAGCCCCGCAACGTGTTTTGTTTTAAGTTGTACTGCTTTGTCCCGGTATAAAATTTCCGCACTATCAAATGTTTTCTTCTTTGATATCACAAAAATCATCCACACTAGGTAATATTTAGCGCAAAGTGACACAAGGACGAGAAGGGAGGACACAAAACGTGCGCTAACTTTAAATGGTTTATTTCAACCGAAACACGAATATATACAGTGGTGATGCTCACATGCTACAATGCAGTGGTGATGCTGACACATTCACTATGGAGATGAATTCGCACGCGTGAACATAGCAGGGGACCCGTCATAAACTTGGCGTGAACATTGTTTTGCTTGTATCTGCGTGCTCACGATATTACGACGACTTCTGTATGCCCCAAGGGCTTCCTGTTCTTTAGAGTGCTAACTAGCCCACACATATACTAGATTACACATATTATGTCATCTTGGATGTCAATAGTTGAGCCTTCGTCTGGGTTTACACTGAGGTAAACTACTGGCTGAACTGCTGAATCACTGGGAAAGTGCTGCTCTCGCTTTTGTATCAGTGCGTATGCAATAGGCAACGGCCTGAATAACGGTGTTTTCCGAATTGTTCGATGAAAATCGACTCCTATTTCATCCACCCTCAGGCGGCTACGGCAAATCCAGCTTTTTTTGCAGTCAGGAACTGCAATGTGTGCGAATGCAAAGCGAGGCCCATTCGGGATGAGTTCCGAAGAAAGCTTGCACCGACAGATGTGAAATTGACGCAGCTATTGCGTCACGCTTTGTCGAGCAGCCCGCATTCTCTGGAGCGGACGCTGAGCGAGCGATAGTGGCGCATTGCTGTTTGGAATTGCTTTAAGGATGTGCTGACTCCAGCATCACGCACAATTTAAACCACATACCTCGGGGCCAATGGCGAACTCACGCTTCGAACACCCGCCATGCTTTTCACTCATTCCACATATCGAAAATAAGTATGTATTTGTCTATTACGGTTGCGATAAGCGGTGAAGTTCAACTGTTTGCTTGCTTGCTGAAACGGCGCTTGATCTAACGATTGTATCAAATGAGAATTAGATTGGAGAAAATTTTGAAGTTTCTTAGCAAGTATGCCAGCACATTCTGGCTGGTCCGAGTCAGAGTCGGTACAGAACTGCAATTTCAAACGAAGTGAGCACTAACTGAAACGCAATAATTGTTGTTGCCGTTTAACAATAACAATAACAACGACGATGGCGAAACACAACGACGAGAAGGGCGATCAATAGCTTATTCACATTGCGCAGCACGCGAAATATGCTTCAGGTGGCCATTTTATTATTCTACAGTTTTGAGTAATCCTAATAGTTCACTGGACTTTAGTGCTTATCCAGACTTACCCTTGCGAATATACTTCAAATGTTGCAAGCTTTATGTAGATATTAAGAAATCGTAAGCAGAAAATGTTAATGTTGTCTAAAAATGTTTTAGAACTGAGGGGATTGGTTCGCCGTGGTGGTGTAGTGGTTACGGTACTCCGCTGCTGACCCGAAGGTCGTGGGTTCGATCCCGGCCGTGGCGGTTGCATTTCGATGGAGGCGAAATGCGAGGGGCCCGTGTACTGTGCGAGGTCATTGTAAATTAATTTCACCAGATTATCAAAACTTCCGAAGTCTTCCAGATCGGCGTGCCTCATAATCATAACGTGGTTTTGGCACATAGCCTACATAAAGCTTCAGATGTTATTACTGAGGTGAATCAACTGGGCAATGTAAATGATGGAAGTGCGCAAATACCGGGACGTCAATAAAGCATGGACTAAAACGCCATTGTGCGCATTGATAGTTTGTCTTCTTTCATTTCACTGTTTATATTCTTTACTGGCACGTCAATACGCTTACAAAAATGGTAGGTGTAGTTGGTTGTTTGTAACGTGACTACATTGTGGAAAAAGAACCAATCTGTTCTTTGTTAATTATTGTGAGCAATACGCCAGTGCATCTGCCCTAAATTGGAGAAAGCGTTGTTCATGCATCACTATACGTTAGAGCGAAACGATACGAACTGCTAACGATTCTCAAAGAAGTCTATTCAGCCGAAGAGGAGTTCGTGGATTCTGAAATTGATCGAATGTTAGGATAAGACCACGCGGTTACTTTACCATGATTTCTTTACACTTTGGATACTAAGAAATGTCATCATTCCTTTTGTTTACATAATTCGCTGCCTGTCGTTATCGCCTTTGCTGCGAACCACAAAAGTGTTTATCTGGTTAGAAATCGGTTGGCGCAAAACAAGAACATGGACAGAGAAGTAACACGAACGAGCGCACTTGTCGCTTGTCCGTGTTACTTCTCCGTCCATGTTCTTGTTTTGCGCCAACCAATTTCTAACCAGCTATGCACCAACTAGCTCGACAGCATACGTTATGGAAAAGTGTTTATATTCGCGATCCACAGCACTCGAAGCCAGTAGAGGTGGCGTGAAGCTGGAAATACCGAAAGAAACCACGATGAAGCAGCCGGTGTACGCTTTGCAATGAAAAATCAAAGCCACAGAAGAGTATAAACAGAATGCGAACTTTGGATTCGGGTTCCGTCTTGAATTCCTTCGTTTACATGCAGCTGGGAATGTTGATTTGACGCCTTGACGCGCTCATGCCAACTTTCCAGACATTTTCTCTGTGGGTGGACACGGGACCGAATATATCTTATTGGCAGAGAAGACACGGCAGAAGTAAGGAAACTCCCTTCGAGATCTACTCGAAGGTTTTTGTAGCCATTCGGTGGAAGACGCGATACCGGCTACCGGTTACATCTTCCCGACACGTTATAGGCTAAACGACAACCCACGTGAATCGTGCGAGGAAAACAAGAGAGATATTTTCTGCATTCCAGATAGTATAGACAGCGCTAGCCAGGCAGCATCGTATGTGCACCGAGAATAGAAGTGGAACGTAGAATTTCACATGAAGGGTGCCAGAATTGTAGATTTTTGCTACTGTAGCGAATATGTTGATGAGAGAAATGTTCTAACCGGACGATTGTGAGGAATCAAGAATGGAAATGCACATATGGGCGAATATAACAGCTCCTTTTTTGTACACTCTCGCAGCAAAGTTTAAAATAGACCAAAATAAACAAAATGATATTCGTGCGCTAGGCGTTTCAACACGAAAATGTTTTATGCCGGGGTCCACCAAGACTTCAGTGACATATTTCCGTCACGGAAGTGACGTCGAAAAACTAGTATGATCAGAAAGCAAAATCAAGGTTCCGTCAACGGGAGTCGAACCTACGACCTCTTAGTCCGTGAGAAGAGATGCCGGGCACGCTATCCACTGCGCCACGGTCACATACTATGTAAGCATTACAAACGCGCCTTTTATACCTACCACTGCCCTGTCGCAGTGCTCTTGCTAAAGTGAAGTAATGCATCATGTCCGTGATATCCACGATTAGTTCCTTCAAAGGTTCGTTTCTACGCGTCCGTCCCATCAGGCGCGTTTCGAATGGGAGAAGTGCAATTTTGTCGACGCCTTCACACACCTCCAGGTGGTGACCTTAGCCCAAGCGTCGGCTCCGCTCATAGTATGCATCCATACCAAAAATAGCCCTGCGACGCTCGCCTATTTCGCCTGGCGGTAACTCCGCGTTCCACTCGCCCCATGAAAAATCGCGGCCGGCCAAAAGGGAAGACACGACGCGTGTTGCGTTTCCCTCTAGTTCGGCAGTGGCGTTTAATACTCTAACATGCCGCGAGTAGGCGACCTTAGCCGAAGTTCGGCGTCTATTCAGTGACGCGCTCTCATGGCTCGATACTGCTTAAGATAATCATCGAGTGAAACTTATTCACTTCGTTACGACATTACGTTGAATTGAAAAACGATGGTATATTTTGGCGCATGAGTAGCGTCTTGCGCAGGCAATGATACGAAAGCACTCAAAAGAACCAAGTCTTTAATTTTCCACCCTAGTGGTCTGCCAAGGAAGATATTGCCACGCGCTATTCTTGTTTTCACTTTTGTTGTATTCGGTTTTCGCCCACAAAGGCCGTCAGCAAAGCTCAGCTCAAACCGCGCCTTATTGTTCTGGAACCTTCGCGATTATTGTAGATCGTTTTGTTAAGATTGCGGGCAAGACGCGACCACTCGAGATTATTCCAGAGCTTGCGCGATGACCAGTGATAAGGCTAGAATGTTCGACGCGTGATGCATAAAAGCCGGCGCGCTCCAACGATGTTCAGTTTGATCGACGGCCGACGCTCTGTTCGCCGCTATCGGTGCCAGCGTGTATTGCTGTCGTCCGGACTTGTAAACTACGGTGACGTCGAATTCTTGAAGTCTCAGACTCTATCTTGCGAGACGACCTGAAGGGTCCTTCAGGTTAGCTAGCCAACACAAGGCGTGGTGGTCGCTCACAACTTTGAAGGGCCTGCCGTAGAGGTAGGGGCGAAACTTTGACGTTGCCCAGATGATGGCAAGGCACTCCTTTTCTGTTGTGGAATAGTTGGCTTCTGCCTTGGATAGCGACCGGCTAGCATAACTGATAACCCTTTCCACGCCGGCAGTTCTCTGGACAAGTACGGCGCCGAGTCCTACGCTGCTTGCGTCGGTGTGGATTTCCGTGTCGGCGTGTTCGTCGAAATGCGCAAGCTCTGGAATAATCTCGAGTGGTCGCGTCTCGCGCGCAATCTTAACAAAACGATCTACAATAATCGCGAAAGTTCCAGAACAATAAGGCGCGGTTTGAGCTGAGCTTTGCTGACGGCCTTTGTGGGCGAAAACCGAATACAACAAAAGTGAAAACAAGAATAGCGCGTGGCAATATTACTTAGAGCATGCAGCCCATCAACCATAAGGGTCTAGTTTCTAGCGGCTGAGTTCCATAAATCGTTTCCGCCTTTGATCCTCGTTGCGTATTTTAGTTTCCCAATTGTTTCATAAGCTGCATTGTTTAACAAAAAACTGCTTTGTGTGATATGTGTTGAATATCAAAGGGAGAGAGGTCGTTAGGTATTATGCGTGGTCTACAAAATAAAGTGAGATTTTTCTTTAGGGAAACTGCAGTGAAGCCCGCATAATAGTTTTCAGAAGGAATTTATAGGAACTTTGTGAACTATCTCTAGCTACAAGAAGGTTGCTGCTTGCTATTGGTCTAGCGGTGCATGAGGGCCTAAAAAAGTATTCCTGCCGGCTGCGTGAGTATATTGCATGATTTGTGCGCTACAATTATTGCGCTAGAATACCATCAAACGTGTCTTTAGATACATTCTGAAGCAAAATTACTCGATTACTGAGCTGTGAGTGCTCATGCATGTCTATAAATGTTTTGTGAGTGTTCCAACACAACCATTTCGATCTGCTTTTGAGTGGTTTGGATAATTTTGAATACTATACTTCAGTTTTTTCTGCATTCAAGAAATCTGCTCTACCTACCATACGACGAGTAGCAGTTGGTGCTGCCTATGAGGCGCAACGTCTCGCTTGACAAATGTTTTTAATCCGAAGCATTTCTGTGCGTACTGCAGGCACTTGAGCGTTTCTGTCTACGTATCTATCTGCCTATCTAGCCACCTAAGTCTGAGTGCTGTCGTGATCGCCTCCTCAACTTGGGGTAGACCAAAATTAGTATGGGAGGGTAAGATCTACTGAGGAATATGTATGGCTGGGGATGACAAGAATAACGTGTAAATCCTGCCCCGTACGTCGTCGAACCCTTTCCTCCAGACACGTGTGGCACATACTTGTATACCACAGGCCGCGGTATGCGGGTATGCGCCATAGGTGATTGAAACTTCATATCTACCCAGAAATGGCGACAACAGATGTAGGTAATTTCATTGCCAGAGCGTTCAGAAAAACTGACATCGTCAGCGTTGGCCTGACGAATGCCAATAATAAATACCAATGTATCAGCAGGAATCGAAGCCAAGCATTCTGCGTGGCAATGAAGTATTCTACCACAGCGCCACGCCAGGTCTCGAAACTGCTTTGGAAAAAGACCGTACGCAGGCGTAATGTTGCTGAAACGTCAATTGTGGTTGCAGTGCTGGCTGTCTAATTTTATAAACATTACATATGTACTCCTATGATACAGACGTCACGTCGGTTAACTCAATTGTATACTTTATGGCCATCCACTGCAGTGTGTCTACGTTGCCACGGCTACCGTCTTCGCAAGTACAAGTGCTACATATCAGCTTACTGCTTCTGGTGTTGGTAATACCTATGATGCTGTTGGCATCGTTACGAACCTGTAAACAACTGGTCATTTAACCCATATCCGATTATTCAAGATATGCCTGTGCGTACAAAATTTGTACATATCTCTGGCGTCATTTCGTAACACTTCGCTTAAGAAAAATTTACAAAACAGTCACCTTCCCTCCGCATACTTCGCATAACATCGATTCCTACGGTACGTGGCATCTGCCTAACTTTTATATGTACGTAATAGTATTGGCTTAAGAACAAAATAGTTAATATAAGTAACGCCGTGAGCACGCGTTCTTTGTACCCTCGTCTCATGTAATGTCTTAAAACCAATAATGTTTTCAAAAAAGAATAACTAACAAAATGCATAATTTTTGGGTATAAAATGAGGCGCCACGAACATGCAGCCAATTAAGTAATCACTGTTGCGTACAAAATAGCTGGCAAGTTGTTTACATTGTCTAGAGTTGAAATTTTATTGCACTCATCGAAGATTGTTGCAAGGTGAGTTGATGTATTCTTACGACACCCACTGCGGTTCATGGTAAGACATTGCCTTCGAATCATTATGCAACTCCAAACACTCAATATTGCCAACAGCTAGTGCAATAGACAGTCAATGCAATAGTGTGGTAGTTTCTTTATTGGAAAAGTTCGGAGGTAGCGCAGTGGGTTAAGGGCCCGCCAGCTATCGTCGTGGACCGAGAGGTCTTGGGTTCCGCTCCGGTTAATGAAAATTTTTCTTCAAGTTTTTTTTAATTGCTATCTCATCGTGTACATTCTGCTGACGTATTTCCGTGACGAAAAGATGTCATCAAAGTCTTGCTGGACCCTGGCATGAAACACTTTCGTCAGAAAAAAAAAATGAATAAAGCTCAAAAGGCATTTGGAAATGTCCTTATAAAAAAAATGAGACAGTGTCCCACTAGGGGGGGGGGGGGGGGGCGCACGCCTCGAGGATGTGCGGAGCTGGGCAGCCTTCTTTTTTTCCTCTTCGGTGTTTTGTCTCCTCCACTCTTTCTTTCTCTTTGTCTTTTTTGCGTTTTTCGGTCTTTTCCCTCTCTTTTTTCTATTTATTTCTTCCTCTCTCTTTATCTTTTTATTTCTCTTTCTTGCTCTTTGTATTCTTTATAATGTTTGTCCTTTCTCTCTCCTTAATTTCGCTCTTGCTTCCTCTTTTCTCCATTTATGTTTATTTATTTATTTATTTATTTATTTATTTAGTTCAACATACTGCAGCCCCGAAGGGCTATCGCAGGAGTGGGCAAATACAATACATAAAAGAGCAACACAGGATTGGGCAAATACAATTCATAAAAGAGCATAACAAAATTCGCTGAACATCAATGATTAGTAATATACAATAAGAAGTCATGAAGTGATGAAGATCGAACATATCCAGGCAGAGCATTCCACAATTCTATAGAATGAACAAAAAAAAACTATATTTAAACGCCATCCTACGATGGGAAAAAGTAGACATGTTCAACTCATGGTAGTTTCGGGTGGTTGTTGGTCTAGCGGGTGCGATGTATTTATAGAGTAGGGGGGAATCGTGGGGAGTTAAATAAAGTGTAAAGAAACTTCAGACATTCAACGTGACGACGAGGAGAGAGACTGGTAAGCTGAAGAATTGGAAGATGGGAACTGGGTGAAAAATACTTGTCAAAGCGACGATAAATGAAGCGTACAGCTTTCTTCTGGACAGATTCTATTTTGTTGATATCGAAAGTTTTGTGTGGGTTCCACAAAACAAACCCATATTCCACTATTGGACGAACCAAAGTTTTATCTGTGGGGAGTCGAATGCTGAAAGGAGCTGAACGTAATGTGCGTTGCAGGTAGCCAAACATTCTAAGCGCACGGTTGCACATGAGTTGCACAATGTGATGAGACCAAGATAAATCCTGTGTGGAAAGGAGACCCAGATATTTATATTATGAAACTTTTTCCAAGAGGGCAACCATTAAACGAATAGGTAACGGAGAGGGAGAAGAACACTTGGTAAATGACATGGATACCGTTTTGCGGAAGTTGATTTGCATTTGCCAAGTGTCACACCATGATTAAAATAATGCAAATGAATCATTAAGGATGATCTGATTATGAGGTGTTTTAATCGTATGATACAATACACAATCATCAGCATACATGCGGATTTTAACAGGAATATTAATTAACAGATCATAAATGAAAATCAGAAAGAGGAGTGGGCCTAATATTGAACCATATGCACGATTTTGCCTGCGTACGCCAAGAGACGACAGTCTACGACAGCCTGGGCCTCTAAAGTGCTCCGCACTTATCATCATCAAGGCACTCGAGTAATAAGAGGAAGACTTCTCCTTGGTGTAAGCAAGTGCTCAGTATGCTACAGATGGCTATGCTACTCGTGGTTTTGCTGCGTTACGCCGAGCGTCGACGACAGCATACATCAGCCCTGTCACCCAAAGTGCACCGCACTTACAATTCTTATTAAGCGACGCTTAAAAACGCACATTTCGTGTAGTTATGTGCACGTAAAATGGAGCTGTTCTGACGTGAAGATGCTTTGCAGTTTACAGCAACCCACCAAGATATTTTGTGAGAATGCAAAAACTCAACCAAACTTCTAATATTTCATCAACGAATAACCCCAGGGTTTATGTGGCTAATCCGCTGGAAACGGGGCCAATTTTAACACGCATGATGTGACGCTTAGGAATATTGCCCCCCCCATAGATACACTTGATCATTCATCGCTTGCAGATGGTGACTACTGCATCTCTTCCCCCATCCCGTTCCCACGTTTAGGGTAGCAAACCGCTCATC
The DNA here is from genome assembly GCA_030522465.1 of Rhipicephalus appendiculatus. NCBI lineage: Eukaryota > Metazoa > Arthropoda > Arachnida > Ixodida > Ixodidae > Rhipicephalus > Rhipicephalus appendiculatus. The sequence continues at coordinate 51,786 of JALIZH010016473.1, read as the reverse complement.
CTGGAGTGGTTAACCTCCCTGCCTTTCCTCTTTACCATTTCTTCTTCTGAAGTAAAATATTGCTAAGACAGCAATCGTGCAAGTATCTGAATGAAGCCAATTTCTCGCAGTACCCTTCTTTCAACAACACGATGGTACTTTTAGTGTACTGGAGGATATTAACGGAGCAGTGATGAGGACGACATCATAACAGCGACGTTGCGACGACACCATGAGAACGATGGTAATAAGATGTCGACAATGTCATTGTGAGAACGACGATGCTGCACGCAGCTGAGTAAGAAAAGAAGTGGTGAGAACATCGTTGCGATGTCGTACACTTTTAATGATTCCCTGCGTAAAAGGCTAGGCATAACCGAGAAACCAGGCCTTTCCGATAGGTTCCCTCGTTATATCTAGCGCATTACCTGCGACTCAAGTGTCTAGCTCCTTGAGTCGTGGAATGAGATTTATACCCATGTCATTGTGAATCACAAAAATCTCATACAGCCGCTATGAATCATGCCTAGTTTCTAGGGTACAAACACATGCTTGCCACCTTGATCTCTCTCTACAATTCCGCGTCCCGTTTCAACAATACTTGACCGAGAGAACGTTACTTTCTGGGCTGTGACGTGATGTCTCTTTCAGCAAATAATCTGCCTTCCGCGTGCAGATTCAGGCCAGCTTGTCTTGGGCCGATTGAGAAATTCAAAATAGTTATGAAAATATTGATGCAGCCTTGACACAGCCTTGACGACCACCTAGCAGAATTCTTCCTGTTCGCAAAGCTTAAGGGAAGTCTGAAAGTTCTCCGTTTTGACTGTATTACGGTCATCCAGAGGACTGTAGTACAATCCCTGAATGAGGTCATGGTAGTTTAGTAGCAGGGAGTCTTTGCAGGGTGCGAATCATGCTGGCAACGGTGTATCGACGCCAGTCCGCCATGGTGGATCAGTGGTTAAGGTGCTCGGCTGCTGACCCGAAGGTCACTGGTACGATCTTTGCAGCGGCGGTCACATTTCGATGGAGCTGAAATGGTAGAGGCCCGTGTACTGCGCGTTGTCAGTACACATTATAGAACACCAGATAGTCAAAATTTCTGGAGCCCAGCACTACGACGTGCCTCATAATCATACCTTGGTTTTGGGACGTAAAACCTCATATATTATTATTTATTATGTGTCGATGCCCAAGGAGAGCATTTTGAAATAGTTTTAGCGATACTTAGCAACTTCATAAAGAAATTGTTATACCGGACCCAGTCTTGTTATTTTAAGAGCAGATTCTATGTAATTCCAGAGGTAATAATCCGCACCGCCGTGCTCAGTGCGCATGCTCGAAATGTATCTCAGCATTCACGGTTTATTGCAAGTTCACCCGAAATTTTGTGTGTAAGTGATAGCTTGTCATCAGAATGGCCGACAATAGGGCGCGTTCTACATGGTCGGACAGAAAGAGATGTTTATTTACAGAAGGGCAGAGAGGTCGGCCTGAGCGACATTTTGCTCTAGCCTGCTACACTACACCGGGTAGGGGAATGAGGAGGAAAGAGAGGAATGATTGACGATGGTAAGTTAGGGATTGTAATATATACAGCCCCGTCCAGCTGGCGCAGTGGTCTAGCCGCGCAACCAGTCCGGTGGCGTGTAAAAAAAGCGGCGACCACTCTTACGACCACCGTTGCACTGTTAATGTCAGTCCAAGGACCCAACATAACCTCATAAAAGTGTTCAATTGCGCAAACAGGACAGCGACTAAAGGAAGAGGTGACGACACACAGAGCGCTTCCTCCCTCTGTCTTGCTCTCTGGGTGTCGTATCATTCTTTAGTCCCAGTCATGTTTGAGCGATTAAGCACTCTGGAGCTTGCCATCGTTTCACGTTGTAGTGGTCTTTACTTCGTGGTTGTACGTACACCTTGCCAGAGCGATAGTTCATCGCACAGTTCATTGAACTAAACTAGATTATCTTTCTGTTTAGTGCAAGTGAAAAGAAGGTTTGTCTATTTATAACGTAGAGAGATTTTCCACCTAATTTACGCAGACCTTCGTGCATTTCTAAGAACACATTCGGTTGTATGGCAAGCGGACACTGAGGCTCGTTTGTTTCCTTTTTTTGCGACAACATATTAACACGCATCAACCAAAATTCTTGCTTTACAACATATGTGACGCTGTATTAGTAGACCTTGGCTGCGAAACACTCGTCGGTTAGGTACCGGATCTATCCTTGGCTCTGGACATATGTCACATTCTCGGATGCAAAATGAACAGCCACACGACATCTCGAGGAATTGCAAACGGGTTTCAAATTTCACCAGGCTGCTGGCAACAAGGACAAAACTAAAAGATAGACGTCACGAACGTGCGCAAGATAAACGTCATTGCGCATCAATGGGAAGAAACAAGCAACCTTAGAAAGGCACCCACAAACAAACTGAAACATCTAAGATGAATGAGAAGAGAGCTGAGGAGACGAAGTGGAAAGTCAATGTGGGGGTGAGGTTGGTGAGGAGGAGGGTAATGGCTTAGTCTCTAGCCATACGAAAAAGGGCGTGAAGGCCAGCGTTTCACACACGCGGGTCAGAGAAGCTCTGGTCGAAAGTGCTTGCTGTGGATTTCCTCCTAAGTTTGCTTCCAACGCTCGTTTCCTTCCTCCAGATCTCTCTGCCAGTTTTAATGCTGCGATCGATGTCTGAGTTAATCGATCGCTATTAGTGTGCGCTTTGTTGTCGCTTGACCCGGAGCGAAGCTGCATCGGCAGCGTCAGCTTGGTGTCCCCGTTCGGGGCCGCTGCGTGCGGTCCCGATAGCGCACTCGGATGCCGGCGCTAGTTAAGGCAGCCGTCCTCGCTTCCTTCCTCAACCCATTTCGCTGTGTTTGTGTGCGGCTTGCCTGCTTCCTCTTCTTTTGTCTTCCCTGTTTTTCGGCGCAACCACCGCCACACTCCCACAGCGCCTGCAGTGTCGCTGTTGTAATTTGTTCCTTTTGATCTTTTGTTCATTGGAGCAGCTGTGTCAGACCGACCGAACGAGCTACATGGTGCTTAATCGCGTGCGCTCATTTCCTCGTTACCGTTCTCTGTCTTTTTAACATGAAAGTGTCTTATGCCGAAGTCCACGGAGACTTTAGTGACGCATTTTTGTCACGGAAATGACGTAGAAAAAAATGCACACGATCAGACCGCAAAGAAAAAATACTCCGTCACCCGGAGTTGAAACCATGACTTTTCAGTCCGCGACAGCAGTAGCTTAGAACGTTAGCCACTGTGACACGGCCACATACGCAGGGAGCTCACTTCCCCCCTCATGGTGCTCTTGTTCGGTGGTGAAGTGAATCATGGCCGCGGCTACAATTATTAGCTCCTGCAACGCGTCGTTGCTACATGTCCATCCAATTCGGAACATTTCCAAAGGGAAAGTGCTATTGGGCAGCGGCTTAACTCACCGCGAGGTTGCGACCTTGAGCGCGCGCGCCTCCTACCTCTACCAGCTGTACTTTGCCCTGGGGGGCGAGGTCACCCGTGTACGCGCTTATCTCGTGACGGGGGGTGGTCTGTACGCCTTATGCTTTGACTGCATATTTGCATCGGAAATTCCAGAGCGTACGAAGGTCACTTGGCTGACTAAAGCGGCCGGTTTGCGAAAGGACCACGCTGCTCAAGCAGAAATAAGTAACGACTGTGATAGCTGTTAACTCGCACTCATCCTGTGTATACCAGCACGTTTGTTTCATGTGTCCTTCTTCATGTATGAGCAGCGCAGTTGTTAGTAGGTGCTGGTCGTGTGTGTTCTTTTCACGCTTCCTTTGTGCTTGAGCAGCGCACTGGAAGTTTCGAACTGCTTGTCGTTTATCGCCTTGTGTTCCTATTCGTTACTATTACAGTCATTGCTTCGTCGTTGCGGTGAAACTATGGGTTATTTCTTTGCATGGATGAATCCCTTGAGCAGATGAAACTGCTAGTGGGCGCGATCGGAACTGCAGTGCACTTTGAGTGCTGCCCGATCTACCCGTGTTCACTACATTCGCACCCTACACGAGGCGCTTCCATGTTAGCAAATCCTGAAACCGAGTACACTTTTCACTTAAATCTGAAATAAAGACTTCCTTCATGCTTTGAGCGTTACTCACAACACGGCGAACGAGAACGTTGGTGAGGCAGAGGGATTTCAAGTCGTCACGACCGCTTGCTCAGTCAGTTGACCTCGGCGCCACCTAAAGGCTCCCAGCAAAATGCGCCCGGGAGTAGCCGAACGTGCTGTGGCGGCTGAGGCACGTGTAGTGAGAACCGCTGAATATTCTTACACCGTGTTCAGGGGCTATAACGTTTCGTTGTCTCAGCACGATGTTGCTGGTAAAGCGTCCGGCAACGACTGCTGCATTCTGATGGAGTTGGTATACAGTAGTGCCTCGTAGACATTGCGAAGCGCGATTAAGAACTACGCGTGGGTAAGATTTTGCTGTGGCCCCAAAAGACGTTCTCGCTGAGCACCATGTATAATGCTTTGAGGTAGTGAAGACTGCCAAAACTTTGATTTGGCTTCTTTTTCTTTCTGATATTTTCTGCCCCTACTATATGGCACAGGTCCCAGTGGATAATGGGACTAAACGGCGCTGTAGGTAAGCGGCGGTGCACGTACGTTCCTCCTTCAGCATTCTAGAATGCTTTATCGTGTCGTCGGCAAAGCTTTACTAATCTTCATAATCGTCATCACTCACTGACTGAGTGATAGGCGCGGTTTGTACAGCGTTGTTAGGATCCTGCTTATGACGACAGCCGCGTGAAGGGGCCCTTCACAGTGTTAAAGCAATATCTGTCGAAAAGTTGGGTGATGCAAGGTTAGAAAATTTGTCTTCGTCTGATAAGAAACTGGATATATTTGGAGCTATTCAGCGCGGATGCCTTGACAAATATGATTAGGAAAAATATTCAGTCTATAGACCAACGCCTTGCGTTGTTTTGTGTGGCGCAAGAGGTTAAAAGGGACCAGCTGTGCAATTTCCCACCTGATATACTGGCTTTATTTATTTAAGTATTTATTTATTTACTTATTTATTTCTCATTGCGCAATGCTCCCTCCAAACTTATTGCTTCCACTATGCCGGAAATCATATCTTCATCCACATGCTTTGACCGCAACACTTTTGTTAGTATAGGCCCTAATGACAGCCGACAATTCACATCAAGGCAACAATAACAAGTTGCCTGGACATGTGGCCAATGGAATGGAAACCTTGATAAAATATCAGACTGCCACATCAGAAACGGCTGATCGCCACCAAGCTCATGATAGAGGGAGCATAAATTATTGGAAGACGGCGACGCATGAGACCGACACATCTTCAAGGGCCACATTTTTGTTCGCTCACCGGTACAGGGTGTTTCGTGTGCGATACCTCCACCGAAATCATTATTTCATAACAACTTCGTTTAAAGAGATGAGCTGTCTCATAAGGCCTACAATTTGGTGGAAACGGGGTAGTCACGAAAGTAGTGAAGCTGTGGGATGCCGTGTTGACGAAAACGCATCCCAACATAAAACATAATGATCGTTTATTTAGCGGAGTAGCATAAGCGGGGCGCGCATACCCCCGCTGCGCTCGAACGGTTAGAGGAAGACTGAACACTTCCGACCTTGGCAGCTTGGTTTATAGCCACCGTCGATGACGTAAGCCTCCGGTGACGCTGCGGTGGCGCTGTCCCTTATCGGAGGCGTGTTGCAGCATGCGGCCGTGTCACCCCTAGTGAAAAAATTCGTATGTACGGAAGATACGGATCCGTACATACGGAATTATGGTATTACGGATCCGCATGGTACGGATCCGCATGATATGGATCCGCATAATCCATATCCGCATAATCCATATATATGGATTATATGGATCCGTATCCTCCGTATATACGGCTTCCATTTATACGGAACTATGGTATTATGGATGCCATAATAGCATAGTGATTTTGGTTTAGCGAGTCCATACAATGCAGACAAGGTCTTCCATTAAGTCAGAACTTGTTGGAGGACAGCTTAATCGAGAGATCAAAGTAAACTGAGTAATATTTATTCTGCACATGTACGCGCAGAATAAGCCTAAACGATGTGCACTGTCGGATGACAACACCCTCGCATGCACCACGCAAAATAACTACAAAGAATACGCACTGTCAGACAAGACGACACCCTGGCACACACCACCACACACACACTTGTTCACGTCTGCCACCACTGGTTATGCTCCATGTGTCGAGAATGTAGAAACAGTGGCAGTTCTCACACGCAGAGTGAGCATAAACAATGCGCACTGTCAGGCGACACGACACCCGGGCACACACCAATCAGAATGAGCGTAATCAATGCACACTTTCAGATGACACGACACCCTGGCACACGCCACAACACATGCACTTGTTCACACCTGCTGCCATTGACCGTGCCAGATATGACGAGAATGTAGAAACAGCAGCAGATCTCACGCGGCACTGGAAATCACGCTGCACTGCACGGGTATATCAGTAAAGAATCGCAGTAGCAAGGAAACGTCGCAAGCGCAATTGCTCAAACGCGGCAGCGTGCGATACACTGGCAGGAGCGCCTCAAGCCACGAAAGACAAGCCCACCGTAGGTGGCGGCGCGCCGCGGTGGAATGTAACGTAATACCATGTTGGGTGAGAGGGAAAGACGACGGTCGCCGAGGAAGCGTTTGACGGGCACAGAAAGTATAGAGGAGGGGAGGGAGGCCCCTCCCTCTTAGGTGACAAGAGGGAAAAGCCCCTCCCCCTCCCCCTCGTGCACTCGCCTGTGGTCATGGGTTCAGGTAGAACACCATGCTTTCCGTATACTACTTATTGCCACGTAGATCTTTCCGCATAGCGCATACGGATTCCGTTTGTTCTTTCCGTATCCCATGCGGTTTCCGCATCTTCCGTATCATACTTTCCGTATATTCCGCATCGCCGTATGAGTCTATCCGTATAACAGATACGGCATCCGCATGTTCCTTAAGGCTACATCCGTACGCCCATACGGAATTCCTTATGTACCATATGATACTTCCGTATGTTCCTTACAATTTCCGTAAACATCCGTATACGTCCGTACAAAATCCATAAATTTTATACGGAAAATATGTGGAACCCGTATGTTTTCCGTATCACGGCACGCGGATTTTTTCAGTAGGGACGCCGGGCTAGCTGGTGGCGAGGCGGAGGCTGCGCCGGTTTGTGCGCAGTGTGTCGCCACATCACCCCCCCCCCCCGCGGAGTGCAGAGCCCTCAGGGTCTGTAGAAATCTGGGAGGCGTACCAGACGTCCATAGCGTGTCGTGAAAGGAGGGGGGCTGCGACGGCGACGGCTGTGGATAAATGCCTGTGGAAGGAGTGGCGCTGCCCGGTTCGTTCGCAGCGATGTATGTGGGCTTGAGCCGGTCAATCGAGACGCGGACGTTGTTCCCGTTCAGGCGCAGCGTGAAGTTCCTGTCGTCGCACTGGAAGACCAGGTAGTGTCCGCTGTAGAGTGGCTGGAAAGGCCTGCGGACGGTGTCGTCGCGGAGGAAAGCGTGCGTACACGATGCTAGCTCCTTGAACACAAAAGGTATCGGCTTGCAGTAGTGGGCTGCAGGTGACGGGCGTAAGGCGGCGATGGTGCGTCGGAGCCGGGCGACGAAGTCGCTGGGCTCTGACGCCGTAGTGCTGGATGGCAGTGCAGAGAGAAATTCACCTGGGAGACGGAGTGGTTCCCCGTAGACGAGCTCTACTGGTGTAGCGTGGATGTCCGGCTTGAAGGTGGCGCGAAGACCGAGGATGACGGCTGGAATGGCCTCCAGCCAGGTTGAGTCCGGGTGGCACATAATGGCTGCTTTGAACTGTCGGTGGAAACGCTCGATCATTCCGTTGGCGCAGGGGTGGTAACTGTTGGTCCTCAAGCGTTCAAAACCGATGGTCAGCCCGAGAAGCCTGAAGAGGTGCGACTCGAACTGTCGTCCTTGGTCGGTGGTTACGCGGCGGGGAGCACTGAAACGAGCAATCCAGCCGGTGAAGAAGGCCGAGGCGACGTCTTCCGCGGTGATTCCCTCGAGGGGGCATGCCTCGAGCCATTGAGTGTACCGGTCGATGGCGGTGAGGCAGTAGCGATAGGGTCCAGCCGGGGGAAAGGGTTCTATGATGTCGAGGTGGGCGTGCTCAAACTGACGAGAGGGCTGAAGGAATCTTACGAGTGGTGACGCGACGTGCCTGGTGACTTTAGCGCGTTGGCATTGAATGCAGGAGCGCGCCCAGGTGCGACAATCCCGCTGGCTGGAGAGCCAGACGTAGCGGTCAGCCACGAGGCGTGTAGAGGCGCGTATGCCGGGATGGCTGAGGTTGTGGAGCTGGTTGAAAAGACCACGGCGATAGGACAGGGGTACATAGGCCCTGCTTCGTCCTGTCGACATGTCGCAACAGATTGTGGTTATCGACCCTGGAATGGGGACTTGTAGCTGTAGTGAGGACCTGCCCTTGAGAAGTTCCTGCATTTCAGCGTCCGTAGTCTGAGCCTCGGCGAGGACGTCCGCTGTTATCTGCACCGAGCTGATGGCTGCTACACGTGAAAGCGTGTCGGCGACCACGTTGTCTTTCCCGCTGACATGTTGGATGTCGGTGGTAAACTGTGCAATGAACGAGAGTTGGTTCTGCTGTACAGGCGGGAGTTTGTCGCGACGTTGAGAGAAGGCGTAGGTAAGAGGTTTGTGGTCGGTATAAATAGTGCAGTGCTGCGCTTCGAGAACGTGGAGGAAGTGTTGGACTGCTTCGTATATCGCCAGAAGTTCTCTGTAGTAAGCTGGCGAACTCGTCGGGGCAGCGGTCGTGGTTTCGTCGGTGGAACTGGCCTTTGAAGGGGTCGCCTTCCGAGCTGAGAGTTTCCTGGCCAAGGGGTGCCAGGTGTTCTCCACGCGTTGCATCATGGCGGCGCCTACGGCGAAACCAGAGGCGTCTGTGAAGAGTCCCAAGGGAGCATCAGGCACGGGATGGGAGAGAAGCGTGGCGGTGCAGAGAGCAGCCTTGCATTCCTCGAAAATTTGCACCAACGTCGGTGTTCATATGACGGGTTGGTTTCCTCGTAGACCAGCCAAGACATCATGAAGGGGCGCCTGGTAGTCGGCGGCGTGCGGTAAGAAGCGTCTACAAAAGTTCAGCATGCCAAGGAAACGGCGAAGGTCTTTAGCGGTGGTGGGTTGAGGGTACTTCTGCAAATCAGAGATGCGTTCAGGCAAGGGTCGAGTTCCCTCTGACGAAACTTCATGGCCGAGGAAATGGACGGTGGAAGTGCCGAGCGTGCTCTTCTGGACGTTGACGAGTAGGCCGTGGTCGTCGAGGCGTTGGAGCAACAGACGAAGGTGCCCGTGGTGTTCGTCGGCGTCACGTCAAAATACCAATCTGTCGTCAAGATAGACGAAGCAGAAGTCGAGGCCGCGGATGACTTCGTCGATGAAGCGCTGAAAGGTTTGTCCAGCTTTGCTCAGGCCGAAGCTCATGAAGGGAAACTCGAACAAGCCAAAGGGAGTGATGATTGCCGTTTTCGGGACGTCATCCGGATTGACGGGTATCTGTGTGTAGGCCTTCACCAGGTCTAGCACGAGAACACGTGGCAACCATGAATGCGATGGGCGAAGTCCAGTATGTGGTGGACGGGGTACCTGTCTGGGATGGTGCGCGCGTTGAGGGCACAGTAGTCCCCACAGGGCCGCCAGCTTTCGGTCTTCTTCGGAACAAGGTGGTGTGGTGAGGCCCATGGACTGTCAGAGCGGCGGGCGATTCCTTCGCGGACCATGGCCTCGAACTCTGCTTTGGCTATGCGCATGCGGTCCGGGGCAAGGCGACGGGCGCGACAGAAAACCGGGGGGGGCCTGAAGTGGTCCAGATGTAGTGCACGGTGGTTTGCTGCACTTTGCGTGACAGTCCGCTAGGGCGCGTCAATCCGGGAAATTCGGCGAGGATGGCGTGGTACGGCGAGTGATTCTCAACACTGAGTACCTTGATGCTTGGTTGTTGTGCGGTCGTTCGCTGGCCTGGGGTGGAATGTCCCGTTGTCGCGTCGATGAGACGATCGTGGCGGCAGTCCGGCAGGAGGTTATAATGTGCCAAAAAGTCCGAGCCGATCATTGATTCAGCGACGTCGGCGATGACGAAATTCCAATGAAAGTCGTGGCGTAGGTTCCTGAGCTGGATGTGCAGGTGCAGCGAGCCGTACGTCTTGATTGTGGACTGGTTTGCCGCGCTGAGCTTGAAAGATGTCGGCGGGCGAGGACCTTGAAGATGGGATCGCGGGTAGCAGCAAATGTCGGAACCGCTGTCGACAAGGAAACGCTGCTTCGTGATTTGGTCGGTGACGAAGATGCGACGGCCTCCGGGGTGGCAGTTTGCGGCCGTCTCTACGAGCTGCTGTTGGCGTTTCTTGTTGGCGGAGCAGGGCGGTCGACATTGCCGGGCTCTGTCACCGAATCGCCCATGGTAGTAACACCGGCCGTTCTCAGAATGCTGCTGCGACGAGGCGGCTTTATGGTCACGGCTTTGCAATTGGTATCGCTGACGCTTTGAAAGTCGTTCATCGAGGCGTTGCTGAATGGAGCCGAGTTGTCGAGTGATACCGTTAATACGGCGCGCAAGCTCTGCTGTGTTAAGCGGTGCGGCGACAGCCTGGGTGGTGGGTGACGACTGCGGCACAGAGACCTCGATGATGCGGTCAGCGATCTCGGCGAGTTCGTCGAGAGGCAGCCTAAGCTGAGCCTGCACAATTGCTTGGACGTGCGGTGGAAGTCGTTGGAGCCAAAGTGCTCGCAGGAAAGAATCCCGGACTTCCATGCTGCCAGTGAGAGCGCGCATGTGGCGGAGCAGCTGCGAAGGTTTGCGCTCGGCAAGCTCTGCGCACTGGAGTTGTCGCACCTTCTGTTCATCCGAGGGTGACAGGCGGCGTATAAGTTCGGTCTTGAGGTGTTCGTAAAGATTGGCCGTCGGTGTGTTGGTAAGGATATCCCGCACTTCGTTGGCGTAGCGGGCATCCAGGTGGGCGACGACGTAATGGTAGCGGGTCCGGTCATGTGTGATGCGTGCCATGGAGAACTGGGCCTCGACCTGGGCAAACCAGACCTCGGGCGAGTCCACCCAAAACGGCGGAAGCTTGACGGCAACACGCCAGGAAGCAGCGTGCGGGATGCCTTCTGTAGGAACTCTCATGTCCTCAGCGGAGCCGGCAGGCACGGCCACGGTTGTGGAGGCGTTGCGAGAATGCTGCTGTTGCTGGGTCTGCAGTTCCTGTTGAAGTTGTTGCACTTGCTGTCGCAGAGCGGTGGGGGCTTCTAGGTTGGCCATGGCGGTGCGGTTAGTTCGGTTTCCGGGTCACCAGATGTGGGATGCCGTGTCGACGAAAGGACGCATCCCAACATATAAGATAACGATCGTTTATTTAGCGTAGTAGCAGCAGCGGGGCGAGCATAGCCCCGCTGCGCTCGAACGGTTAGAGGAAGACTAAACACTTCCGAGCTTGGCAGCTTGGTTTATAGCCACCGTCGATGACGTAAGCCTCCGGTGACGCTCCGGTGGCGCTGTCCCTTATCGGAGGCGTGTTGCAGCATGCGGCCGTGTCACGCCGGGCTAGCTGGTGGCGAGGCGGAGGCTGCGCCGGTTTGAGCGCAGTGTGTCGCCACAAAGCTAACGTGTTGCCGGGGAAGCATTTTCCTCTGAAAAAAATTCCTGGAAACTTGCTTAGTTATTATCGGCGTTTTCCGAAACATCTTATCGCAAACTCCGTTCATTAAAACAATCATCTTGTTTTTTCCACAAAGATTACAAATGGCTTTTATAATTTCATTAGCGAGATATTTTATTGAGCCCTGAAGCGTGCCGTTCTGGTATGCTTGGCAATCCAGAAAGGTAGAGAGAAAGAAAAAAGTGGGCCAATCGGCCTTTACAAATTGCTTTTGTACATCTGAATAGATTTATACTAGACTGCTGCTACTACTACTACTACTACTATAACTAATAATAATAATAATAATAATAATAATAATAATAATATTAATAATAGTAATAATTGCTCGGCTTTATGTACCAAAGTCACTATATGATTATATGGAAAGCTTAAGTGTAGGGCTCCGAAAATTTCGACCCCCTGGGGCTCTTTAACATGCACCTCAATCTAATTAGAAGGTCCTCTAGCATTTTGCTTTTCGAATGTATTTTTGTACGCGAGTTTCTCACATCCTAAAGTGCGCTTAGTTTCACACTTTTGAAGATAAGTAAACACCAACTAGCTCGCCTTATAGCTCGCATAAGTGTTTCATATTTCAAAATAATGTGAGATCTTGTTTATTTCCGGCGCGTGCTCGTTTGCAGATGCCTTAGGTCTGCCTGAATGATTGCACGCTTTTACAAAGAGACGTGTGTTTGTGGTGCGACTACGGCTTGCAAGAGCTAAAGAATATTCAGACAATAGGAATGGTGACACAATTTCGGCACCTCCTAGAACTGAATGAATATGCGTATTTAGGAAAGTGTAAACACATTTTTAAATAATTGAAGAGACAACCAAATAAGCAAAGGAACGAAGAAAATTGACTCAGTCATCAAGAGGACGAGGGAAAAAATGTGTTTACTTGCTTGATCATACTGAAAGCCTGCTCACCACAATATTGAACGACTTTTGCCGAGGCATCGCAGTTTGAGGTAAAAAAAAAACAAAAAAAAAACTCTAACTGCAGCAACCCATGTCCTTCCCATCAAGGTTAGCTTCATGGGGGAGAGGAATATAAAAGAGAAAGAATGCTATTAGTCGAAATGTATACCCTTGCATGACCGAGTGCCAGATCGGGGTACCTTTCTGTCTAGTAGAAAAACCGGTAGCAGTTGACGGCACTGGGAACCGAACCCTGGAGCTCCTGAATCGTTTGTGAACGCTGTACAATTCACCAACGCTGTTGCACTTCTGCCGCCTCAGTTTGTATCTCCGTCTTCTTGCTTGCACCTATCAGTCCACCTCGGTAGTTTCGAGCTAGAGACAAATCGAGGCCATATTTCATGTTATTTCTCGCGAAAGCAGTGGTATTTCTGGCGAACCGGACCGCTTTCTCGCTCGCACTTATCACCGCTCGACGGTTCCTTTTTTTCCGTCACTAAGTTATTATAGCCTTTATTTTCTTTCATTCAGTCGATTCCCTCATTTCACGGCAGCGCTATGAGCCAGCTGGAATTTATGAGCCCGTATTTATTCCGCCACTGGACATTGGTTTTGCTTTTTCTAGTTTTCTTTCTATCGCACTGCCAATGGTTCCGCCACATAGGCACTTTTTTTCTGCTTTCGATGTTAGATGATCATGCTTCGTTGTCATCGATTCGTTTCTCTGTCACTATGTTCCATCGATATAGCCTCCACGCTTTCCAGCATGAGTTGCTATCGCCACGCTGCCTTTTTCTTTTCGTTTTCAAGCAAATGAAAGAAGGTTTCACTTATTTTTCACCGGCCTCCTTTATCAAGTTGTTAGCTTTCGCCTTATTTAACATTCGATTGGGTATCTTAGCTCACTGCCAAGCGTGCCCCAGGGATCTTCGTATTGGGCACTGCTTAGCCGCACCTTAGCTCGAAGTTCTGGGAGGGCAAGCAACTGCCTTTTTTCCGTCGTCCAGGTACTTTATCTCAACCACATTTCTTTTTGACTAATAACGCAGTGCTCGTTATTAGGAGAGGTCTCCTAGAAATGGCCGGCTTTTTGTCGTCATTTCCGAGACCTGTAATGAAGTCGATTGGAAAAAAAAGCTTATGCACTGAGAACAAGGGGGAGAAGGCGAACGCTTTAATATAGATAAGGGCAGTACAACCTGAATCGCTGTAATGAGAGAAGGAAGACAATGATGAAGAAAGCAGTAGTGCTCAGCAGCGGAGCCCCAGGCTTTCAAAGCATTGCTACATCGCTGTACTTTCGAAGCGAAATTGGCAACGACGTTGCCCATCGGTCGCTGGTGTAACGCTATTCTATACTCATAGAGTGCTTGCACAGTCCCTCGTCACAGCAAATATATTTATATAGATATATATATATTGTGAGCACTATTCATACTCTTCATCTTCTCATCTGTAAATACACATCATCGCCACTTGAGTCTGAGCAGGGGGGCTCTGGCTCGAGTGAGAATAAAGAGTGTTGAGGCCTGAACGTTGTCTCACAAGTGGTGGATTGTGCTGTCCGGTCCCTCAGTCCTCTGGCTCTACCGGTGCCTCTACGCCTTCCACTACAATACACCCCTGGAGCTCCGCTCAGGTCGCCGTTTGCCACAACAGACCTTGGCAATGTCGCAAGACGAGGGCTTTCCCACTGGAGCGTCGACGACGCCTGCCCCGACGACGCCTGCCCCGACGGGAGTTCCTTCCTGTCTGGTCACCACGCCACAGAAGGATCCACCGGTGTTCGCTGGCCTTCGTGGGGACGACGTCGAAGACTGGTTGGAGGAGTACGACCGCGTCAGTGCCCTCAACCACTGGGATGACTCTGCGAAGCTCACTCGCGTCGCCTTCTACCTGGCAGGTGTAGCGAAAACTTGGTTTTTCAATCACCAGCTAGACTTCCTGGATTGGACCTCATTCAAACACCAGCTACGGCAAATTTTCGCGAACCCTTCCATCCGTTCGGACATCGCGAAGAAGAAGTTAGCGGGGCGTGTCCAGCAAAATGGCGAGTCGTACACTTCTTACATTGAAGATGTCCTCGCCCTTTGTCGCCGAGTGAACAGTTCAATGACGGAGACTGACAGGGTGCGCCACCTACTCAAAGGCATTGGTGCTGCGGCATTCAACGCACTCGTGGTGCAGAACCCCACTACCGTCTCACAAGTTGTCGCCACGTGTCAGCGCCTTGATGAGCTCCATCTGCTCCGTTTGCAGCCTGACACATGTCATTTGAGTGCACCCTCTGACAGCGAGCTACGCGCATTGATTCGGGCCATCATACGAGAGGAACTCCAGGCACAAGCTGCGTCTGGCCCTCTTGAGCTCCGCACGTCATCTCCTGGCAGCAGCCTCCGCAACATCGTCAGGGAAGAACTTGTTGCCTTGAGGTGTGCGGAAGTTCCCAGGCATGACCCTGTGCCGACACCAACTTACGCACAGGTTGCGGCGCTAGCACCTCCTGATCACACACCATCCCAACCGTCCCCAATGCACGGCTCAGTGAATGTTCTCTCCCCACGACCGTCGCTTCCGTCTCCCAACACCTGGCGGCCACCCCGACCTGTATGCTATTATTGTGGAATCCGTGGCCATATCTCCCGGTTTTGCCGACGCCGTCAACAGGACGAAAGACGGGGTTACGAGTACTATGAGAGAAACGAGCTTCCTGGTCCGATACCACAAAACAGTCGCCCCTACCAACGTTACGAACGCCGTTCGCCATCTCCTCAGAGCCTCGAAGGAGCCGGTCCTCCCCGTTTCTCGCGTCGCCGCTCTCCGTCCCCGATGCTCCGCTCCTCTTCGCCCCTTCGACCAGCTACTTCGTCCCCGGGCCACCGCCCGGAAAACTAAGTAGTGCAGCTTTGGGAGGGAAAGCTGCATCTGTCGGGCTAAGTCAAACTCCTCCGCAGCGGCCCTCAAATGTACTGTTAGTATGTATTGAAGGTGTCTGGACTGAAGCATTGGTAGATACGGGTGCAGCGCTTTCCGTCATCAGTACTGGACTGTGTTCTCGTTTGCGCAAAGTCAGAACGCCGTATACTGGACCTCCTCTTCGGTGCGCCAATGCAGTTCTTGTTCGGCCTGTTGGTGTGTGCACAGCGAGAGTTTTTATCGATGGCATACTTCATCACATTCCGTTTCTCGTCCTGTCGTCGTGTACCCACGCACTTATTTTAGGATGGGACTTTCTTTCTTCAGCATCGGCCGTGATATCTTGCCATCAGCGAGTCGTTCATATGACTAACACGGAATTTTCATCTGATGACGATGCTCGCCACCTGCATTTCGTCACTGCCACTGATTGTGCTATTCCACCTGGCAACGAGAATTTACTGACGTTGACGTCCGATACCATCATCAATGGTGATGTGTTTCTCGCTCCATGCGATCGCTGGATATCTGGTGGAATCGTTATTGCGCCTAGCTTGGTCAGGTTTCATGACAGCAGAGCGTTGGTCACTGCACGTAATCCTACATCTTCGCCACTTGTTCTGCCCCAAGGTACCCGGTTGGCCTGCTTTGCTGACACCGAACCTCTTGCCCTTATGCCCCTTCATACCGATGCACCACTGTCGCCTACTGCTAACGACGATCATGCGACGACCACAGCTTTGACTGCCACGATCAATCCGGATCTCTCTGCGGCGCAAAAGAAAGATCTCTTGGCACTACTTCGAAAGCACAGTGCTTCTTTTGACGTCCACTCCAAGCTTCTCGGGCGCACATCCGTCGCAGTGCACCGCATCGAAACCGAGGGCAATTCCATCGTACGCCGCCGACCATACCGTGTGTCTTCCGCGGAACGCAAAATCATCGAGGACAACGTCACTGACATGCTGAAACGAGACATCATTCGGCCATCGTCAAGTTCTTGGTCGTCGCCTGTGGTGCTGGTCCAGAAGAAGGACGGCTCGGTACGATTTTGCGTCGATTATCGAGCACTAAATAAGATAACGCGCAAAGATGTATATCCGATGCCACGAATTGACGACGCCCTTGACTCCCTCCAGGGCGCTGAATATTTCTCCAGCCTCGATCTCCGCTCAGGGTATTGGCAAATACCTATGCACGAAGGGGACAAGGACAAGACGGCCTTTACAACACCCGATGGCCTCTATGAGTTCAATGTCATGCCCTTCGGTTTATGCAACGCTCCGGCAACGTTTGAGCGTATGATAGACACCGTTCTTCGTGGCCTTAAGTGGAAAACCTGTTTATGTTATCTGGATGACATCGTCATTTTTTCTTCCACCTTCCGTCAACATCTTGAACGGCTAGACGAAGTTCTGACGTGCATTTCTAACGCTGGGCTACAACTCAATACAAAAAAATGTCATTTCGCCCGAAAGAATATCATAGTGTTGGGCCACCTAGTCAGTAAAGAGGGCGTTCGACCAGATCCTGAGAAGGTCACTGCTGTGACACGCTTCCCTCGTCCCGAAAATCAGAAGCAATTACGAAGTTTCCTGGGCCTTGCGTCTTATTTTCGCCGCTTCATTCGCGACTTCGCCTCCATCGCGTCGCCACTACACAAGCTGCTGACATCGGGAACAGCCTTCGCTTGGACGAACGATTGCGACATCGCTTTTGACACCCTCAAGGCGGCGCTGACATCTGACCCCGTGCTCTGTCACTTCGACGAACATGCCCCTACCTGTCTGCACACCGACGCTAGCGGCCATGGCATCGGTGCCGTCCTCGTACAGCGTGATACAACTGGCCGAGAAAGAGTCGTCGCCTACGCCAGCCGCGCACTCACGAATCCTGAACGAAACTACTCGATTACAGAACAAGAATGCCTGGCTGTAATTTGGGCCGTACAGAAATTCCGCCCATATCTTTACGGACGCCATTTTACCGTAATAACGGACCACCACGCGTTGTGCTGGCTGTCGTCGCTGAAGAATTTGTCCGGACGCCTTGGCCGCTGGGTGCTCCGACTCCAAGAATACACATTTGACGTTGTTTACAAATCTGGAAAGAAACACCAAGATGCCGACGCCCTCTCCCGTTGCCCTCTCCCACTACCATCTACTACGGGCAAGCCTCTTCATTGCTCGTCCCATGACGATGAGGCTACGTGTCCACTAACGTTATCGGAAATGGCGGTTGCTGGCCCGGTGTCATCCACTCGCTACACTCAGCTGGCCTCCTGTCAAAAGCAAGACCCATACTGCTGCCGCATGGTTCAACGCCTCTGCGGAAAATCTACACCACCTAATTCCAGGTTGCGCCGACAACTCAGGCAATTCAAGATTGAAAACAACGTGCTGCATCGGTATATTTACAGTGATGATGGACACCGGTGGGTCCCCGTTCTTCCACGTTCACTTCGTGAACAGGTCCTTGAGGCCTTTCACGACGACCCATCTGCCGGCCACTTGGGATTTCAAAAAACGTACAGCCGCATTAGGAGTCGCTTCTTCTGGCCTGGTCTCTCCACCTCTGTTGCAAAGTACGTCTCTTCTTGCGCACGATGCCAACGGCGCAAGCGACCGACTTCACCTCCTGCTGGCTTATTACAGCCAATACCATGTCCCGAGGAACCTTTTGCCGTTGTTGGAATCGACCTTGTCGGACCTCTTCCCGTAACATCTGCAGGATATCGATGGATCGTGACAGCGGTTGACCACCTCACGCGTTACGCAGAGACCGCTCCTCTACGCTCCAGTTCAGCCTCTGACGTGGCAACCTTCTTTCTCGAAGCCATTGTCTTGCGTCACGGTGCGCCCCGCGTCCTCTTAAGCGACCGCGGCAAGGCTTTCCTATCCACAGTAATTGAAGAAATGCTTAAAAATTGCGGCACAGTTCACAAGACCACATCGGCATACCATCCTCAGACCAACGGCATCACAGAGCGATTCCATCGCACACTAATTGAAATGATATCCATGTATGTTGGGCCAGCTCACGACAACTGGGACAAAATTTTACCATTTGTGACGTTCGCTCATAACACCGCTGTCCAGCGCACTACTGGGTACTCCCCCTTCTACCTCGTCTACGGCCGTTCGGCGACATTCACGATCGACGCTTCGTTCTTGCGCACTCCGACCGACAATTCTACGACTACACCCGAAGAGTCAGCCTCGAGACTTGAAAAATGTCGGCAACTTGCTCGGCTTAATACCGAAGCCAGTCAACACGATCGCAAGCAGCGGTACGACATTTCTCATCGTGACGTCTCCTTCCGTCCTGGCGACGAAGTGCTCCTTTGGACGCCTACTCGTGTTCCCGGATTGTGTGAAAAGTTCCAGTCGCGATTCCTTGGACCCTACGTAATTAACGAACAAACATCTCCTGTTAATTATCGTATCACTCCAGTTGACGTTTCTCCCGACCGTCGCTACCGTGGTTCGGAGATAGTCCACGTGTCGCGTCTAAAGCCCTTCGTTCGACGTCTCAGCCCAGTCTAAATCGCGGCCAGGCTGGCCGCTTCGTCGCGCGGGGAAATTAGTGTGAGCACTATTCATACTCTTCATCTTCTCATCTGTAAATACACATCATCGCCACTTGAGTCTGAGCAGGGGGGCTCTGGCTCGAGTGAGAATAAAGAGTGTTGAGGCCTGAACGTTGTCTCACAATATATATATTAATACGTAGATTATGAAGAGTCTGGCTTCGGTTGCCGTAGAACAAAATAGGAAAAATATATATACGCCTCTAAAAAACTGTTTATTGGTGACGTTTCGATCGGAGACCGTCTTGATGAAGATCGGTCTCCGATCGAAACGTCACCAATAAACAGTTTTTTAGAGGCGTATATATATATATATATATATGGTTCATACCATTCCAATCGTTCCAGACGTGGCGCTCGCACGTCGCATATTTTGCTGGTGACATTTATTACTTTTAGGGGCGAAGCACCTCAGGGTCCCGGCATGTCGGCGTGCTCCTTCGTCTGCTGCTTGCTGCTGCTTGCTGCTGCTTGCTGCTGCTGCTATCGGAGTGCAAGAGAGGGCGCCACCGCCTCAGAGCTTACCGCGTGACGAGAGAGCGCGAACGGCGCGCGTCGCCTATGGAAACGGTCTGTCTGCGATGAACGCTGAACTACCAGCTCGCAAGACGAGAGTGCGCTGCTCGCGCTGCACAACCGTTTACCGGTCACCCCGCATATATAGACACTGGATCATGACTTGCAATGTAGTACCGTGGCAAATTTCTCTTGTGCGTGGTTCAACAATAAAAATTCGCAGCGTACGCGTTAACTAAAGCGGACTGCGGGTTTCTGTGTCTAATCGGAGCAAAATGGGGGGCTCCGATTACACCCGTGAACACTGCATGCTTTGCCCGTCACCAGTTTTCATGTTAGTGGAGCTGAAACACCCATCCCTACATGCCGCTTCGCCACAATTGTTTGCATCAAATTACACAAGCAATGAAATGTGCGGAGGCCTAGGGTTTTCGTGCCCGGTGCTTTTTCGTATAGCCCATGGAGTACTGTGGCTAAATAATTTGATGCGAAAAAGTTTTCAAGACCGTGGCACCCCCGCAAAGCTTTTCTTCCAACTAACAAACAGAACAAGTTAAAAGTGTCAGGAATGCCTAAGGTCTTTTTCACGCAAAACATCAACAGAGCACGAGAATTATTTAAATCTACTTGTCACCAAGCAGGCGCTTATGGTAACAGAACGGCCTCAAATCCACTGCTTGCCTTATTGCGAGGAGGAGCCATTGGCATGGAGGAGCCATTGGCATTAACTTAAAAAAAAGATACAAGGCTGAGATAGCCTTGTCGGAATTCGTGGCTTACACTGTGCCGTGGAACCTCGATGTAGATAAAGCAATTATACGAGATCGAATTGCACGGCCATACAGAAAGCGAGCTGAATGAAACGGTGGTGGGACTGCGCATCGCGTTTCGACCTCACCCCTTTAACGCGGCGTGCGTGTTCAAGAGTGCAATGGCGATCAGTAACAAGCGTGATTAGCAAAGACATGTTGAGTATTGTGTCATTTCCCCGTACTCACCAGTAAACACCCTCACATGGACACTTGCACACTTAAAATGCGCTTCGCTGTGTCCGTTCGTTACAGCGACCGCCATTTCCTTTGCCGCGTTCACCGCATGGTCATACCAGAGTAAGTAATGGCGAGCCTGTCATATTCTCTGAACGGAAATATGCATGACTGCACGGCACTTTGTCAAACACCGAAGTTTTCTCTCTCCTCGCTTCCTGCTCATTTGGTGGTAGTCGCCATCGCTTTTCTGCGTGGATTCATTCAGTCCGCCCTGTGAAATGTAGTATCAAAGTTTTGGTATTTGTCTTTTCGCTTATGCCGCATGCTTTCCGGCTCGTTACATTTAGGGTAAGGTGGGGAAAAATGAGACAAAAATTTGAAAATAGTGAATATTAATTTTTATTTCACTCTTTACCCTTAAACGTCAAGGCAGAAACTTTCCTTTGGGTACAAGGTATGTGCTACATAAATATGGCCATGTTGCCACTATCAAAAAGTTTATTTTAAAAAAAATAAAAAAAATCCACCAGATGTCTCATTTTGCCCCAACCTGCGGGGCAAAATGAGACAGTGTGAAAAAAAATTTAATCCTTCAGTTTTTGCAGTAGTAGCACGTGAAATTAAACTCCGTGGGCCCTCACGCAGCCTTCATGAACCCAGTCCTTGCACTCCACGCATTGAATCGAGACAGAATCCGGTGCTGTTTTGCTCCAAAACTCCTTGCATATCAAACACCACCAGTCTTTCTTTGTGCTATTGTTGTATTTTGTTGAAAGCTTGCACTTCATTGGATTATTCAAAGATTGGACGCTAGATATGTTCTGACGCATCTTCTTCGCCTCCTTTTGCCGTTTTGGTGCAGAACTGCACGGGCGTTTCGTGGCTTTCAGCTTCGTCAGCCGGGCTTCGTGAGGCGATGAATTTAAAACTGTGCTAGATTCGAATTTTCTAGCGCTTCTTTTTTTAATTTGGCTTTGGAAGAAAACTCGATGCCAAGACGTGTTTGTGAACGGCTTGACTTGGAGATTCTACCAATTTTGCGTTCGCCTCTTGAGAGCATCCTTGGGAACGCGGAAAAACCTCCATGCAGCGCGGATGGAGTGAGTGTCCTCAAGAGCAATCAGTGCTTTTTCACGTCGTTTTCCTCCCAGGAAGCACTATATGATATTCTCTTGTGCGTTCGAACCCTCCTAAACAATAAAATATAATATATAATGAGTGTAAGCAAATGGTTCACTTAATAAGACACTCTCTAAGGCAAATCAATGCCTTTTTGT
Source organism: Rhipicephalus appendiculatus (assembly GCA_030522465.1). Classification (NCBI taxonomy): domain Eukaryota; kingdom Metazoa; phylum Arthropoda; class Arachnida; order Ixodida; family Ixodidae; genus Rhipicephalus; species Rhipicephalus appendiculatus. The sequence goes on along the minus strand of JALIZH010016473.1, from coordinate 29,876 downwards.
CGCGTTTTGCCCCCCCCTCACATGCCCAAATTCAAAAAAATTTCCGCTTTGGCCCCGCGCACCAAATGAAGTAAAATATTGGTGGTATGTAGCTAGTAGTATAAAGTAACAATATAAATACTTACGTTGTTGTACTGACGCCAGAGTAGCTTCATGCACGGATCCGAAAATTTGGCCGAGCAGAATTTCGCCCCTTTTTGACGGGTCATGAACACACTGACACCAGCCGCGTAATTTTTCCTACGCGAACGCTGTGAGAAATCATCAACTTTTAGACATAAAAAGGTGGACAACTACCAGCACCTCTCGCTGAAATATAGAAACAAAGAAAAATGCTTTCTGTATTAGCTATAGAGGTCGGCAAAGTCAAAATGTCGCGTTTTACCCCGTGTCTCATTTTGCCCCGCCTTAACCTAGTGTTCGCCATTGGCCATTGTCGTTGATTTCCTTTTTATTTTCTCAGTATCACGCAAGACTTGGATGGCAACAGGAGCGGACGCGAGATTATAATAAAACGGAAGACATGGTAGTTGGAATAGGCGATCCAGGACTTTCACTGATTATCTTTCGCAAGAATTGAAGTGCACTCTACTGGAGTCGTTCGAGTCTCACACAACTATAATGCTTCTTCGAGGCACGTTAAAAAAGCAATAATAAAATCGTAGCCTCGAAGGCGGCTTCAACGCGCGCGCACGTTCTTAAATTTGAGAAAAGCACAGACTACAAAGTATGCGCTGTGTTCACTCGACTCGAACGAAACTTTGGTCCACTGTAATGATCTCGAATGGACCGACATGTGTGGTGGCTGGCATAGGTCTTCCTATGCAAATTTGTTGTATTTCTGATATTTAGGAAGTCAGTGGGAGATTTATGCTGCTTGCTTTGAAATGATTTATCACCACAAGATTTCTCGCTGAGTAGGCACGATGATTATGTTCTTCCATCAGACAGACTTCTGAGTTGATTGTACTCCAGTGAAGTGTCGGACACGCAGAAAGAAAGCAAAAGGCTGTTGCTGTGGTCTGCTTGATGAAATTGCTTACTTTGTGTAAATTAGAGTGTAAAATTTTGTTTATGTATGTAAATGTTTATTTCTTATAGAGCGCATATTCTGTTCTTCGCATTACTTATGTACATTCACGTATGAATTTACTCCCACCCCTGTAATAATCCCTCTGAGGGATTGGCAGTGTTTTGAAATAAAATAAAATGAGTAAGCAACGAGAGAAGGTAGTTTAAATTGATATCATGTAACAGTGAGAAAAATATATGTATTATCTTATAACAGAAAATACTTCGGTAGGGGTCAATGGCAGCGTATTCTCCTCCCTGCTTTCGTGGTGCTTTTGTTTTTGGCTGAGTACATTTGTTGGTAAACAAAATAGAAATAATACATATTATAACATTGCTTGTCAATACCACCACCACCACCACCACCACCGTCATCATCATCATCATAAGATTTTGGTGCTTCGCATTAGCTCTTCGTATAGCGTGTCTTACGCTATACGAGGGTGCAGTGAATAAATTATTTTCTTCAAACGTAAATCTTTATCAGTGAATTTCCCGCTTCTGAACCGATTCGCACTGCACTGTCTTATGCCGCGTTGTGCGAGGGAGCGTGAAAACCTTGGACGAAGTTTGAGCTTCACCTTCAAAAGTGGAACGTGATAGCGTAATCGCGCCCAGTGCGCATCACCATCTCAATCGCTAGCCTGCTTCGGTTCTCGCTGATTGCCTCAATCGGGCTGTAAAGAAACGAACGACTCTGCGCGTAACATTGACCGTTTCACATTATTCAATATCCTACGGCAAGTACATTTGTTTAGTGCCCACTACGGCATAATTCTTCCTTTTGAATATCAACGAGGGGCCCACAACGCATCCTTAAGGCAACATACGAACCTACGCAGCTGCTCACTTTGTTGATGCTTTTGCAGCTGATGATGATTAAATATGTATGAACGCTTTGTAATGGATGGGCCTTCAAAACATGCATTGGTTGCAAAATTCACATGTTTTGACCCCTTGCCCCGTGTAATGCTTCTGTAACGCAACGTTACATGCGTTAAGCAGGCTCCTTCTACTACACGACATTCATATACAGTGAACTCTCAATTGAGTGAACTTCAAGGAACCCAAGAAATAGTTCACTTAAGGGGAGATGGGATTCGGAAAAAAAGGTTGCGTTAATCTGTAGCCTAGGGCGATGAAATTTTGCTATATATATATAGGCTCTTATGCTGATTTCAAATATGTAATTAGTTTTATAGTAAGTTGTACAGTTTTTGTTTTGTGCCATGACAATGTGTAAAGTATAGTTCGTTTTGGACAAACTTTTTATGCCACCAAACGTTTATGGTTCTGAGCCATTAATGGCTCATATTGCTCCACATTAACTGTAGAATGTAAATAACTATCGAGAAAGGGCGTATAAAACATTTTGATGGGCAAGAAAAATTATAATGCGAGTTCTTAGAATCCTCAGCCCATACTAATTGCGTACTTTAAGTTCGTAATAATTATACAAGCGATATCATGTTTTAAAGGAGATACGTTCACCCTTCACATGGTAAGAAATATGTGAGCGAAATTTCATCTCGATTGGACTATCAGGAGTACCAAAAACATGATGTCCAAACTAAAGAAGTTGCCCAAAAATGGATCTTGAGAAAAACGCATTTTAAAGGTATAAGTGAAAGCTCATCTAGGCGGAAAAGATTTGTCATTTAAGATGATTTATTTCATCATGAGAGCTTCGCAGTCATGGTTAATTTGAGAATGTGGCTTTAGTGAACCCCTCATGTTTCTGTTCTTTCAGAAACATTACACCGTTTACAAAAGCAACGGAAGGAACAGCTTATTGCTAAATGATAAGGAGACGAACTTGTTTTAAATCCTTTCTTTTTTCCTTACGGAAAAGAAATACCGCGAACAATGGAGAGATACAGCAACATTTGATCGTTGGATATGCAGCTTTGTGGGCAAGCAGACTGAGCTGCATGGTACAGGTTGTTTTAAGAAGAGCAAGGTTAGAAAATCCTAAAAAGGAGTGAAATGAATGCGCGAAGCACGGGTTACTGCTCACAATATTTTCTTCATCAACCACTCGTTCCGGCTTAGTCTTCCATCTTTTAATTCTTTTATCATTTAATTTTTTTCGCCCACAGCTCCCTCCACGACCCTTTATCTCTGTAATTACTTCTCGCTTAAAACTGGTGAGGGGGGGAGGAGGAGCTTATTGATTAACGTAGCCATCAACCCCACACTTCCGCTTTCGACTCTGCATTCTCCATATAAAGATATCCTTTAAACTCTGTCTTTCTCGTTCCCTTCATTAGCTAATTTGCGTGCAAAGTTCGCTACTGAATTACTATTAACTGAGTTAAAAATAGCTCTTTAGATCCGCACTTATGACTTTTTGTTTTAGCTGAAAACTTCATCCTCTTACCCTTTTATCGTGGCACCAAAAAGCACGAGCAAACAATGAACTTGTGTTCAGGTCGGAAACCTATTAGGTTGGATCAATGTTCAATTAGTGGCAGACTCGTCCTCTGCATTGTGGAATTAGGCCAGCTGGCTACGTCCATAAAATGCCTTTCACAACCAATGGAAGTCTCTTTCATGTGACCGGACTTATACGCCAGCAGCCATCGTCAGAAGATCTGAACAAAGATTTCGTGTGCCTGCCAAGGCAAAACACACGTACTCCCTCGGATCCATAAAAATGACCAAAATATGGAGCTCCCAAGCAATGTCTCTTAAAAGTTGCAGAATTCTTTTCTCTGAATATATACAAACAACTGAGATATTACTACTGGCCAAAAACAGCTCCATAAAGCAGTTACGGAACCAAAAATTTTCCCAACAGCATCAAAATAAAATACCGCCCACTGCTCGCCAGGATACCCCTGTAAGAGTGAAATACTTGCGTGAAAAAGAAAAGAGAAAAAAAAGCGATGCATGCGCGCCAAGCAATGGCGTGGAGAACAAAACCTTCCCTCCACGTCTTTTTTTACTAAGAGCGGAGCTCGTAAAAGTTTTCGTGGCGCATGGTAGTGCGAACAGGAATTATCATTATCGTGAATCTGTAAGTGCTCGCTTAGTCCTCAACTTCTGCCTCACTCCCACAACACGTGCGCAAATTTGTCCTACATGGATTGGAATAATTATAATGGGCGAGTATGTTTTGTGACTAAAAATCACGTAACATCAGGTTACAACGAGTCACAGCTCGTCATGCGGCATGTTGCCGCCATGAACCACGTAAAACTAGCCAGGTGACTAAAATCGCGTTACACGTAATCACGTGACTGATATCCCGTAACATCACGTAATAGTGACGTGACTCAATTCACCTAACACCACATAACTACTAGTCACAATACGTGTTCCCGCCAGAAATGTGAAACAGCTGGCCACGTAACTAAAATCACATGAAGTAAGAGCTAGTGACATGACATATTCCCGCAATAAACCACGTAACACCTAGAGATGCGACTGAAATCATGGAACATCGCGTAACAGCTGGTCACCTAAACTGCCGCTGCCTAAACCACGTACAAAAAGTCACGTGACAGCCAGGTAACTTACAGTAACGCGAATATTTAGCCAACGGGAACTCGCTCTTGAGTGTTTAAGTTTGGTTACGACGAAGTATATTTGTAATTTACTTTCCCGTATACTTTTACGTTTGTTCCTTGACGTGCCTTGTTTATTTTTTTAAGCAGATACTATAATTTTGTCACTGAACAAATTAACAAATTAGGCAAGATATGTCAGATGCTTGCAATTGCTTGCAGGAACATAACAACTATAGCTTCCTTACATGCCCTTTCACCAAGCAAGATTTAGCGCCGCTTTCTCAGCGTTAAACAGCTCGTTTAACAGAAATTCCGGTGTCGGTGTCGGCGTCGTTAATTGTGAGCTAAGAACCAGCTTTGTCCATGACCGAAAAATCGAAGAAGTAAATAAATGAATTATAAAATAAACTTTGATTTGACTGGGAATCAAACCCAGGCTGTTTGCGTGGCAAGCAAGTGTTCTACCACAGAGCCACACTATTGTTTTGAAGCTGCTTCGGAAAACAACACTATATGAATGTCACCTAGCGGGAGGAGTCTCCTCAAGGCATGCAATATTGCGTGACAGAAGCGTAGGATCGTGCCAGGTGGCAAACGTGTGAATCGCACAGGGAGTGGGTGTTTTAAAGACCTACTATCTACAAAGCACTCAGTTATCATTAATAATCATTATGAACTACACAATCAAATGTGTACAGCTGCGCATGTGGGCGGGCCACCTTACGGACGCGTAATGGGAACTTCGCGACACCACTTGCAGTAGGCATTCTAGAATAGTTTGAAATGGCCATTATTGGGACTGTATGTTTGTATGTTTCTATGTTTGCCAGTTTACCTTTTATTATTTACTTTAAGTTTACAGCTGCCTCTGCAGTGTCGTCAACCTGTTTGCATAACAAGGTTGCGTAAAGAAGTCAATAGATATTTTACGAGAGTCGATAACTTTATGGGCCACTTCCGTTAGTCTCACGAATGTACCGAAGATAGCAAGTTAGAAGCAGCACAAACCAAACAGCACGCGCTTACGTATTAGTGCCACGGTAGTGCACACCAAGATTTTCACAGTGGAAGAATGAAAAACTGAAGAAAAACAACCGTTGATAATTCCGCCAAGCTAGTAATTACGAAAAACAGATGATCACCCTATAATACACATTTCTATTTTCGCATTTTCGCATTTATTTTGATCCCGTGAGACACAGGCAGCACACTACGGCAAAACAGCAAATACTGTTGCTTGTCCAGAATACGCTTCCTATGCCCAGTTTCCTAATCTAATTTTCTCCTACGAATAGTTTGCACCCCGTCTTTCATTGTTTGGTCCTTCGATGTTTCGGCTAGCTTCGAATCGAGCCTCGGATGAGTAGGAAGCGTTTTCCAGTCACGAGGCTGTTGAGAGCGTGGAACAGGAGTTAGTATTAAAAAACTTGCTCTTACTTCTTCGATTTGCATCACAGTCCCACTGGAATAACCGGATGGAGCTGCTATAGGAACACACTAGCGCTAGCTCATTGTTTTTCAGGCTAGCTTCACAGTATTTAGGGGAATAACCGTAACAAATTATGAAAGGAATGATCCCCACGAAAGAAAAAAAAACATATCAAGTTTTTAAGCAGGGAAACTAAGAGTTCTCAAGAGAAAGAGCTCCTAACAGGGCTCACTGTATGCCCAGAGGAAGAATTACGTGACTTCTGATGTGAACAAATTGAGAGGCGTATTCAAAATTCAATGTTTTCATAGCGCTTGACAAGTTGTTCAAAAAACGCATGTTCTGATCACATTTTTTTTCAGTACCATTTCAACTTGTTTATGTTTATTATTATGAAATCATTGTTCAGGCATAAAGTTGGAAAAAGCAAGGACACACGCTTTACTCGATCTTCACATCGGCAGATGCTGGAAATTGAAGACGCAACGATCCGATATTCGAACAGAAGCATAAACCATGTAAACCGTATGCTGCCCATAGGTACTATATTACGCGCGGAATGTATCACTATTATTATTTCTGCTACAGTAGGAATAGCGATCTCCCGCTTATTCAATCCGACATGTTATTAAGCTATGCTGGGTCTGGAAACTGTTGTCTCTAAAAAAAAAGCAGCCCTTTCACTCTTTTTTTTTTTTTTTTGTGGGTTGTGTCTTCCAAAATATGTGACTCCCTTTCAAGGAAGGAAGGAAGGAAAACAAGAGAGGAGAGGCAGGGATGTTAACCAGTTTGGCATAACCGGTATGCTACCCTGCACAGGGGGAAGGGATGGAGCAGATCGAAAGAAGAGTAAAGAAAGAGAGAAAGAGGAGGAGCACTCCTCCTCCCTTTCAAGAGACACCTTAACTGTCTTAGGAGATCATTACGCTGTCGTTGGAGAGTCGTGGGACCGAAAAGAGAGTTAACAAGTCTCTTTAAAGAGAGTCGTATACTTCTCAAGTTGGGACTTAACGGAGACAGTAACACATTCTTTTTCCCCCTTAAACTGTAGGACACTAGCCGATAGGTGAGGGACAACCCAGTGTGGGATTCCCAAAACAAAAAAGGCTTTTTGTATGATACAGGACGCCTCTAATCCTATAAAAACTTGCAAAAAAAGAGAGTTTTGTTAGCCATTATTGTCAAGCGAAGACACAATAATGATATACAGCAGTTTTCAACTGTTTCATCACAAGTAACACTGCACGTTACTTGTGATAAGGCCCGAATTGAAGCAAGACCAGAAGCACACGAAATAAATTTAACGGGGAGGACGGGGAACGCGGTCACATACATAGAGCACTCCGGGGCGGTAGAAAGCGTTGTTGATCACCAGCTTAGGGTAGTAAACAGCGCTTCTATCAAAAGCAACAACATCCTCGTGAATGAGGAAGTAGCGATCACACTCGCCATCACGCACCAGAGCGAAGAGTCTTGTGCAGAAATAGTTATTGACTTGCAGGAAGCGTGTAGACGGTACAGCAGTGGACGCATATCCACTGCTGCTATCCGCATACCGAAGGCAAGAAAGATCACCTTCTCGAGCTGCTCCATTACGTGGACACCAAGCCATGAAACTGACTGCGAACCAGCGTGCCGACACCAATGCCCGTGCATACGCCAACCGGGGCGCGCACAAAGACGAGGAATCAGCCACAGTTACTAGGGCACTGCACGGGCCCGGGCCGGCCCGAAAGCCCGGGCCCGGCCCGGCCCGCGGGCCGGGTCGGGCCGGGTAAGTAATTGTTAGATCGGGCCCGGGCCGGGCTCGGGCCCATGAGCTTCGGGTCCGGGCCGGGCCCGGGCCTGGGTCAGGCCCGTATCAGGCCCGACTCTCATACACTGTCGGCAATGGCGCGTAATGCTGTTTGGCTTTGTTGTTTTTGGGCATTTAGCGTCCCGAACCTATTCAGGCTGTCTGAGACACTGCAGTGGAAGGCTCCGGGTAATTTAGACAACCTGAAGTGCATTAGCGTGCACTGAAATCGCACAATACAAGACGTCGCGCATTTTGCCTCCGTCGGTATGTTACATATAATTTCTGGATATTGTCTCATATATGTTCCCGCCATTATATTGAGTGAAACACGTACTTGGGTACCGTGTATCAAAAGAAATGGTATAGCTGAGCAGCACTGCGGCAAGAGTGAAGCAACGGTGCACTGCCCAGATTAGTGCATATAAGATGTGCCCATCGGTATCATGGGAAACATTTAGAGTATGCAGCTACGCTCGCATGCCCGCCGCGCCTGCTTCCGCCTTCGTAACTCTGTAGACTGGTCAACGCGACTACGAAGATACGCATGTTCGGTCGAACACAAAACTACGAGACACGCAACCAACGCAACGAATTTTAAAAGACCGAGGATAGACAGAGAGAGGAGGCGTAGGCGCCGCGCCACCACGGCGCCCGTCTCCGTTGGTGAGCCACGGTACGCCACGGCACCGCAGCGGCGCCGAACGCCGAACGCGTGATATGTACGGCGCACACGGCAGCGTCTTCATCACTGAAGCCAATCACGCACGCTTCACGAGAGTCACGTGATTCCTGCAGAAATATCAACTCACTCTCTCTCTGGCTCGACAATTGAAAAGGGGCCAAGTGGATAACCAGAGTCACGGTGCCGAGTGTAGTTCTGCAATTCTGTAAATGAACTGCTCGTTACATTAAGAAAACCTCAGCGTCACCGAGCGTTATTGACGTCGATTACACTGTTCATCGGCTCCACCGGCTCTTCAACTGGGCTTGATTTCATAGCCTCATGAGTTGCTAGGGCTACTTCATCAGTCGATGACATAACTGGAATTGACTCTGAGGTAAGTTAGCAGTTTTTAAGCTTTCTTCGCTCTACTACAGTCACATAGCTTTACTATCACGGATGTACAGTGCGAAAGGAAAGTCCAGGACACTCATTTAAGTTTGTAGACAGAATGTCGTCGTGTTTCGTCAGGTCACTCATTTCGTCATTTCGGTTTAATACGTACGGCTGAATTGCTGTGAATGGGTATTGGTTTCGCGCCTTGTACACTTTTTCTTTCTTTTTGCATTTTTGCTTTCTTTACCAGCTGTCTTACCGAGCGCCTCTTTTGTAAGACGCAGTGCTAAGGTGCCGTACGGTACCACGCGCGCTTTCGTATTAATCTTGCCCTTTGTAGTGACTTTTCTGTTGTAACACACAAATGCAGTTAAAACTCGATTTAACGAATTTGAGGGGAGCCGCGAATTATTTCGTTAAATCGAAAACTTCGTTAAACCGAAGACGGCATTTCGCGGTTACTTAATTCGGTACATTCCATTGTATGGTGTAGCGGCATCCGGAAAGCTACCATGGCATCATATTTGCGTAGCGTAAAGGCGCGAAAAATGAAATAGTGGCCTTAGGAAACGACCGCCACCTCCAGGCTATATGAAGAAACAAAAATTGTTAGCTTAAAATAAAGTTTCTTCTCTCAATAAAGTTGCTTCTATCTCTGTTACCTCAACAATAAGGGCCACAGGTGACAACATATTTATTTGCCAGCAAAGAAGTCGGTGATCTTGGCTTGCTTGCGTTTTGTTAGCAATGACCACGCAGTTTAAATTGGACAAAGGTGTTCCGCGATGTTGCCGTTTGCTCGCAATCAATAACTTTTGGGGCGTTATCTAAAAATAGTCAAAGAATGATCAATTCTCTATCTCATTTTCCGAAAAAAAAAAAAGGTTTGTTAAATCGAGACGGATCTCGAAATTTGTTTCGTTATATCGAGTTAGTCAAAGTACGGGACCCTACGGGTGTCTGAGGGGGGAATCGGGGTATCTTCGTTAAAGATCAAGAATAATCTACTAAGGCCGCGCTAGAAGGCATCCCGCGCCTACACGCGCACGCACCTAGGCATTCGTATGTGTTCTCGTAAGTGCGACTTGCTCGCGAGCTGCACGTTTCAGGTTTGTTAAGCTATAGTTTATGCGGCTCTTTCTTCACCATCCTCTTATATATATTTGGCAGAAATAAAAGTTCGTTTCATTGACTGATGGATTTATTCGTTTTAATTTTATGGAAGGAAATTAAGAAAAATATTCAATTGGCCCTACTACAGATTTTTAGATAACCGTAATATGACCTTACTATTGGACTCCCCTGCGTCACGATTTGTTTTCGGACACGTCGAGTTTAAGGAGAGTGACAAGTTATGCAAAAAAGGTGTACTTTCTTCCTCCTTTAGTCGGAACAAGCGACCCAGCCTGGCGAACCCTCCCAGGAGTAGTTAGAGCACGTTTTTTTCTCTCGCTCGTTGCATTGCGCAATAAACCAAGTTTGCAGGATATGTTCTGCTCTATTTACTCAATAGTCCCAGCTTGTCAGCAATTAATGTAAGCTCGACTATAAATGTCCGCTGTTTTTCCACTTTATGTGGGCGCTGTATGTTGTAGTCGTTCTTTGAAATGCAATAACAACATTGAATGGTTAGCGCTGCGTGCATGGACAGCCAGCTGTGCCTCCTCATATATCCCCCTGCAATTCTTTCGCAAAAGTGTTACGGGCGTAATTAACTGATGGTAAACACAGTACCAGTGAAAATCGTGACACTGTCATAAGTTCTCACAACACTGTCCAGGAACTATCTTGTGCGTGGCTGGTATCTTCACTATAAGCGAAGATTGGACAGCGCCTCGTTTATGCTCAAAAAATAATTTTTATGAAATGGGCCGGGCCGGGCCGGGTCGGGCCGGGCCCAAACCTTTCGGGCCCGGGCCGGGTACGGGCCGTATTTAAAAACACCGGCCCGGGCTCGGGCGGGCCTGAGCATGGCGCTTTTGGGCCGGGCCGGGCCCGGGCCGGAAAAAGCCGGCCCGTGCAGTGCTCTACTAGACGCTATGGAGCAATTTTAGAACACCAAAAAGCCCTGAGGTGGATTTACCCCCCTCCCCACGAACACCTCAGCAGAGGGCAGTCGGTTGCCAGGAGACAGCTGCAGACTAATGCATACCCAAATCTCAGTCTGCTTAGCGAAATCTATCCGTCAATGTATAACAAATGCCCGCTATGCGGGGCACATCCAACACTTTATCACGTAACATGGGCCTGCCAGCACTCAAAGGTAGTGCCAAATAACGACACACCAACACAACACCGGAGCAGTGGGAGGCTGGGCTGTCCTGCTCGAAGCCTGAAGAACAGCTCAAGCTGATCTACAGAGCTCGCAAGGTGCCAAAGGCCACAGGGTCCCTGGACTGAGGGCTCCTCCAATCGCCGGCAGAAGTTATTTGTAATAAAGTTTTCCATTCATTCAATCACCGATACGATACCCAGAGCTTCGCCCACTCGTCATGATTCCCTTCATCGAGATCAGTGGATTTTTTTCCTCTTTTCTTTCTTTCGATGTTTTTCTTGCTGTCTTTTTCTGCATGTCAGTGCTCCTTATCCCGTGCTACTTCCCGTCTTTTCACTATCGCATCTCTTCTCCTCACCCTCACTTCTCTTTCCAGTAAAACGTAGCTTTTTTTAACACGAAAGTGTTTTATGCCGGGTTCCACCAAGATTTGAGTGACATATTTCCGTCACGGAAATGACGTCGAAAAAATACAGATGATCAGAAGACAAAGAAAAAAAGTTCCGTCAACGGGAGTCGAACCTACGACCTCTAGGTCCGTGACAAGATATGCCGGGCACGCTATCCACTGCACCACGTTCACATACTTTGCAGGCTCTAACAACAAGCCTTTTATATCTACCACTGCCCTCCCACAGTGCTCTTTCTAAGAGAAGTAATGCATTGTGACCGTGAAATGCACTAATAGTTTCTTCAAAGTGTTGTTCCTCCGCGTCCGTCCCATTCGGCGTGTTTCAAATAGTAAACGTGCAATTTTGCCGACGCATTAAAACACTGCCAGGTGGCGACCTTACTCCTACCATCCACACTCGTAGCATCCGTCCTACCAAAAATAGCTGTGCGACGCTCGAGTGCGTCGCGGGGCCGTAACTCCGCGTCCCTAGCCATGTTCCTAGCTCGCCCCGCGAAAAATCGCAGCCGGCCAACGGGGAAGACACGACGCACGTTGCGTTTCCCTCTGGTCGGGCAGCGTTGTTCAATAACTCTAACATACCGCGAGTAGGCGACCTTAGCCCAAGTTCGGCGCCCAATCATTGACGCTCTTCTGGCTGTCACACCGCTTCAATGACTCCGCTCTCACCGTACAGATACCACAAGCATCTATGACCACAAAGGTTCCTTTAATCATTCATCATAGACGTTAGTCGTCGGGATACAGATGTACCATCAAGCGTCAACGTGGATGCATCCACGTTAAAGGGTGCTATAACTGTCAACACACCAATAGACATCGTGCAAGCTTTCTTATATCAATGTGCAGTAAACATTCGACTACTTCTGTAAGGACACGTTTCACTTTCGTGTTATTCCGATTCCTATGACGGAGGGATCAACCATGTTGTTTTTTTTTTTCATATTGCATACCCAAGCTCTGACTTGCTCTGTATGATACTGTTGCGAGGAGTATTTATTCAGCAGTTGTCAGTCAGCTCTGATCGTGCTAACGCTGCATGGAGCGCATAGAATTGACGGAGCAGTTCCAGACTCATTGCCAAAGCAACAACGTTGTCGCTGTCCTCCGTTAGGTGCAATTTGAGTGGCCATGCCAGACGGGTAGTTCCATACCCGTCACATAAGCCCGGCCAGAAAAGTATCGCCCCGGTGCCTGCTATAGTTAAATGAGCGTGTCACTGTTGTAGGCCTTTAGGTGCGAAACATGAATTTGCTCGTTTGAATTTTCGCAACGGTGAAATGTCGTGCTTGATGACGCCTCTAAGGTTTACGTTTTAAAATTTTATCTGAAATGCCACCGATGGAATTCTCTGGCTCGTGTAACCGGTGTTGAAGGCCGTCTTCAGATTGACGCATGTCAACTATCTTACAGTACATTGGCATGGGACCATAGCATTACGCAAAGTATTTCCTGTTAACATGTCTTGACACACAGATTGACCTGGGTATTAGAAGCTAAAGAATTGCACATTAAGATTATGAACCTGTATGTTTCACTTAGAAAACACACACTAAAAAACATAAGGAGTTACTATCTCAGTTCTTCGGCCATGGTATATCTGACATAAATGTAGCACTAGATCGTTATATTTATTTCATCTATGCGCGGCCGGGCTATCTGGCGGCTCACGAACGTACAGTAGGCTTATGTGCTCAAGGAAGACCTTTTTCGAAAGGATTACGCAGTTTTATTGAATATAAGTAAAGACAAGCCAAAATGAAAACAAGGAAATTTTAAAAGTAAATACTCTATATATGTGCCCAGACACACTTCAGTGCAGATGCTATCATCTCTACTTTCTCGCCAAACCCCACAGTGCGCACTCAGAAGTCATGTTCGCGGCACGTGGCCTTTAAGTAGCCAGCGGGCTCATCAGTTATGCATGACTGCAGCTATCCAATTGTCGCGAATTTCAATCTTTATGAACGCCAAAATTGCTTGTGCTTTTTTTTTTTTGGTCGTTGAACTGATGTTATATTAAAAATACATATAGCCCATTTTCTGGTTCTGCTTCTTTTTGTCTTGCACATAAAGAACAAATATAACACCATGTGTTATCATAAATAAAAAGGCGCAGATGCTCTGAATGGAACCAGATGGCAAGTAGGTAAATTAGAAATTAATATCAGTTGGGCGATTAAAGGGATAAAAGAGGGGCTCTCCGTGGTTTAAGCTTAGCAGCGAGAGGTTGGACGAAAAGGTTTGTGCGTGGTTCAGTGGCGGTGTTCTGTAGTAGCATGTATTTTCGTTCAGTGAGCTACAGCCAAAGTTTATCGATTGTACCTTGTGCAGTTACGGCGATCTGTGAACCTGATCAGAGGGAGAAAGTTCGGATTCGGTGGAGATGAAGCACTCAATATAATATTTTCTGCTCACACTCTGGGCCCGCATGATTACAATACAAAATTACATAACTCTGAAAAGCATTCCTTTGTCACAAATGCCTGCTTCCACTCGCCTCCAGATCGGACACAAGAATGTAGGCCACTGCATGGACGAGCGGCTCACAAAGGCACATAAGGCCACCCTGTTGTATAATCACATCTTCGAAGTCAGCACGCATCACTGCGCTACGCGTCACCGTCAGCTGCGCCGTAGGAATGCGGCGTGCGCGGGTCGAGAGTGATTTATGACGACCAACACCGCCCGTCAGATTTTCCCACTTTGCCTAGCCGTCGGGAGCCACTGCGGGTAGAGTGACGGGTCACCGCAGCAAGGCTTCCAGATATGCTGAAAATGAGGCCGATATGACTTTAATTATCTGCGTCCTGGGCTCATTCAACGCATAGCCGGCGAGGGAAAGTTTCGTTCTCGGGAATGAGAGCTTGGCTTTTTTCGCGCGCTGTTTAATGTTCGAACACAAAAGTCGGACCTATAACTTTATTTCGATCCGAACAAGCTCAAGTTCAGAGAACTTGCTTTGCTGCGCTAAATGATAGCGCAGTGCGTCATTATTTTGTGAGTATGTGCGTATCGATCATGGTACTCTAAAGGATAGTGTTACTGAATTAGCTGCCCGCAAGAGAACTTCGTTTATAAATGGTATTTCATGCATGATAATCATATTAATTCCAGTTTTAGAAATGAAAAAGAAGAAAGGAAATAAGAAAAAATTAATCAACCACCTGGCTTTATTTTTGTGTTTAGCTTTTTGTGTTTTTTGTTTTTCGTAGACACAACCTAAGTAATCCAAAAGACCTTCACGCTGACGAAAGCACGGAAAACGTTATTTGTAGGTTTTACCTGTAGTGCAGTCATTATGATATAACTGAAAAGGAAGTATTGTGGACGAAAAGACAACTTACAGTCGGCGTGACGTCAACCTGCAACCATCGGATAACGCGTACAATGTTGTCTCCTACCCTGCTTTGCAATGTAATGGCACGTCCGTGTCTCGTCTCGAATGGCTATCGTGCGCGATAAACTGGTTTCACTTCGTATTCTGCGTATGCGACCGCGCTAGTGGATGTAACAGCGCGTCGACGAAAAGCGCTAAATCTTGAGTGGCTCAACCCTTAGTACTGATATTCCACGTGTTTTATGACGAAATAACTGGCGAGGAGGAGATAGCGCGTGTAGGAAGGGTAGTGAAGGCGAGAAAGAAACGACTGACTAATGCCCTCCCGAGCAATTTTTTTTTTTCGGTGCGTCTGAAGTTAAGGAGGCGACCAGGAGAGCGCCAGGAGTGGGCGGCTAGATAGATAGATAGATAGATAGATAGATAGATAGATAGATAGATAGATAGATAGATAGATAGATAGATAGATAGATAGATAGATAGATAGATAGATAGATAGATAGATAGATAGATAGATAGATAGATAGATAGATAGATAGATAGATAGATAGATAGATAGATAGATAGATAGATAGATAGATAGATAGATAGATAGATAGATAGATAGATAGATAGATAGATAGATAGATAGATAGATAGATAGATAGATAGATAGATAGATAGATAGATAGATAGATAGATAGATAGATAGATAGATAGATAGATAGATAGATAGATAGATAGATAGATAGATAGATAGATAGATAGATAGATGGACGGACGGACGGACGGACGGACGGACAGATAGATAGATAGACGGACGGACGGACGGACGGACGGACGGACGGACGGACGGGTGGGTGGGTGGGTGGGTGGGTGGATGGATGGATGGATGGATGGATGGATGGACGGACGGACGGACGGACGGACGGACGGACGGACGGACGGATGGATGGATGGATGGATGGATGGATGGAAACGGTCAAAGTGATTTTGGTTCGCTAAAAATGCTTCTCTTTTTATATTCACGTTCTGCCAACGTGAGTGTGACAGTGGATATCTGGCAGCCTAGTCCTGGGCCAATTAACAACCATTGGACAAATAGTGTTTATTCAGTTCAGCTCAGTGCTCAGGGCACTCGCCTTCTACGTATGTGCACCCAAATTGAAACCACCCTGGCCAAGATATTAGGTGCCGTGCAATGACAGGGCAGGACGCTCTCCCCGTAAAGCCGAATTGTACAAATAAAGGTGTGTTTAGAAAAAAATGAAGAATGATTCAGAGCACCGTGTACTCTACTACGCAAGAGCTGAATGCAGCTGTCCCTAAAGTTGACTTTCATGAAGAGTTCCTGATATCACGGCCCGCTGATTCTTAAAGGGCACGTCACCAGGTAACAAAACGAACTTTAGTTAGACACTTCAAGTTGTTGCGCGCCCAATAAAGAGCATTATGCCATAAGAATTCTAATCGGTCCTTTAGAAGCTGGGAAAACCAATGTTTTGATGCGGAGCGAAACCATGATGCAAAGAGGCGAGTTTCCAACCCTTGCCGCTCACCTCGCGTAGGCTTCGCAAGCCCAATCCCTCCTCTGCCCTCTTCGGTGCGCGAGCGGGAGGATCACATGGCGCATACGCAAGAACAAGTCATGGGCACACAAGATCAGGAGTTCATGACGTGCCCGCAGCCGCAGCTCCCGAGACGCAAGCGGTGTTGTGTCGTCGTTCTCTGTGCTTCATCTTATTTGCAAGCTATGCCGAATACGTCCTCGCCGATCAATTGGCTTTCAACCTATTACTGAGCATGAAAGCTGCGACATTTGTGCGGACGCGAGACTAGCGGTGGGCATGATCATTTAGTCAGACGCGGGAGCACAGATGAGTCTAATGAGCTCTGGAACGCGGTAGAAAATTAGATTCGCTAAAAGGGGTGGCGCCTGCACGATGCGCATAGCGCGAGAATACGCACGCATGCAAAACGGGGACAGAGTAGTCTCGAATCTAGCTACGATTGGTAGCAAAAATTAAAAAAAAGAAAACATGCAAACAGTCCGTTTCGGCGTTTTTTTATTGTTCTCAAGTTTTATTCACATATTCAAGCTACAAATGACACAATGTACATAAGTCGTGTACATTATCGCAGTGTCACGTGTTACAGTTGGTGACGTCAGAGCACAGTCGTCTACGTAGAGGAACGACGTCACAGCACTACCAACTACGTAGGGCCATTCCATCGTGTACGTCATCCGCTGTCTCTCGGCTTCCTCGGCACGCTGGACGGCCCAGAGTTGTGCTGTCAGGTTCGAGCTGAGCAGTGCGGTCTTCCACCGCGAGCGGAGGCTGGCGGTGGAAGAGACAACTAAATCGGCACTGTTCGAATTTTCTATTAGGCCCTGACACTCCCACAGCATTTGACTAAACGTGGCAACCTCGCCACACGACGTGCATCTGTTTGTAGTGTAAATATCTGGATGCATAGCCTGCATGAGTCTGGGGTTTCTGTGTGAATCGGTTTGTAATTGTCTGTATTGTACCGCTTGCGTTCTGTTTAGCCTAGCGTGAGGGGGGTGGGTATATGCGTCTCTGTAACTGGTAGTGTGTGGTGATATCGTGAAACCTGGTCATACGATCCTCGCACGCCCAGACGTTTGCAGTACCCCGCGGGGGGCTCTTCGTCCTCCGACGATGCTCGGTGAGTAAGGCCTCGAGCAACGCGGTCAACCGCTTCGTTGGGGGTGCTAAGTCCGGTGTGTGCCGGGATCCATAGCAAGTGCCTTCAGTTATCGAAGTCGACCTCTCCTGGTTGTATGGGATGTCGCTGGAGTATGTGGTACGCCTCTTGCGGGATGCGCCCGTTCGCAAAATTCCGAATCGCCGTTTGCGAATTGCTAATCACGTACGTGGCTGTGTGAGCGCCAGGGCTATAGCCGCTTCCTCTGCCGCTTCGGCGTGTGCCGTCCTCACGGTGAGGCTCGTGATGTGTTTCCCGCAATGGCTGGTAACTGCCGCCACGAAACTTTTCCTGTCTGTATAACGGGCGGCATCAGTGGAAACCGCTTCAGTTTCGTGAGAGTAGCTTTGGGTAATGTGTTGTGCCCTGGCTTTACGCCATCCCGTGTGGTTTTGGGGGTGCATGTTGCGAGGCAATGGCGGCGCGTATACTTGGTCGCATACCGTTCTTGAAATTTCGACCTTGATTCCGTGCTGCGTGTGGTATGTGATACCGAGCTGTACGAGAACGTGTTGGCCCGGGCGGGTCTTCGATAGACGCTCGAGTTGGGACACTTGTTGCGCCTCCACGAGTTCTTCGAGCGTGTCATGCAACCCTAGCTCTAGGTGTTTGCTGGTGCTAACTCCGGGAGCCAGTCCCAGAACAAATTTGTACGTCTTGCATATGAGGGCGTTGAGCTTGTCTTTTTCCGCAACTGTCCATTTGTGAAACGGTGCCGTGTACGTGATTTGTGAAATGAAAAAAGATTGTATGAGTCGTATGACGCTGCCTTTGCGCATGCCCGCGTGTTTGTTCGTGATGCGTCGGATGAGTTGCATCGTGCTGGTGGCCTTTGCCGTTATCCTGCGCAGTGCTTCACCGTTCCCGCCGTTCTGCTCTATCATCATCCCCAGAACCCGGATCTTGTTTACGATAGGCATGGGTGAGCCGTTTGATGCTGTTAATTTGATTTCTTCTTTTTCCGAGGGGACGTAGTCCTTGGGCGGGCGTCCCTTTCTGACCGGTCTATATAGCAGCAATTCGGATTTTTCGGCCGAGCAGGTGAGTCCCGTGCCCACGAGGTAATCTTCAACGCGTTCTATGGCCTCCTGTAAGCGTTCCTCGATCACTCCGTCGCTGCCCGTTGTCGTCCAGATCCTAATATCATCCTCTATAGCAGGGGTCTCAAACACGCGGCCCGCGGGCCGCATGCGGCCCGCCGACCTCTCGATAGCGGCCCGCGGCCCACTCCTGACTCTTTTTCGTCTGATATTGTTTTATTTTTTTTAGTTAGTATGTCTATGAGGAAACCATGCATGACTAGTAGTCAGTATTTTTTTCGCGAGACACCCCTTGCGGTTACCATGCGTTGATACGTAACCGTGAAACAAAACTCAGAGTCGGAGTCCAGATTTCAGTAATTTTAGAGTTCGAGATCATTATCGATATGTTGGTCGTATCCTGGCGACCAAACTTCTTCAGTAATGATGATATATGTGAAGGGCCTCTCAAATGGCAACGTTCGATAAAATTTCTGCGATTTCCTCCTCCCCGCCCCCCCCCCCCTCTTGCGCTTTTGCATTTTTCACTATCATGGCACTTGAAGAGAAAATTTTCGTGAATGTGGCCCGCTGGTTGAAGTGAGTTTGAGACCCCTGCTCTATAGCGTGTGGTTCTCTCCTTCGATTTGATGTAATCGTTCAGGTAACCCCAGCAGGACGAGGTTGAAAAGCATCGGCGAGATCACCGAGCCCTGCGGGGTGCCCGAGCTCCCGATATTGATTTGATCTGATTCTAGTTGTCCTATCCACATGCGTGCAGTTCTTCCCATGAGAAAGTCTCGGAAGTAGTTGTACGTTCGCAGTCCGAGATTGAGTTCGTCTATTTGTCGCAATATGGCGTCGTGGCGAACGTTATCGACGGCCTTTTTTAGGTCCAGGCCGAGGATGGCTCTCGTCGAGCGCCCAGGATTTTCTATGATTTGATGTTTCAATTGCAGAAGGGCGTCCTGAGTGGAGATATGTCTTCTGAACCCAATCTTTGTGTGTGGTAATAGATCGTTGTCCTCGAGGAAATCAGTGAGTCTACTGAGAAACGTATGCTCAATCAACTTGCCTACGCAAGAGGTGAGGGAGATAGGGCGCAGGTTCTCCAGCTGTAATTTCTTGCCGGGTTTTGGTATAAAAATAACCTGTGCTTCTTTCTATCGCTGGGGTAGCTTGCCACGCGCCCAAGACTCCTTGATGTATTCTGTGATGTGTAATCGAGATTGCGTAGTGCCTTGTTGGATATTCGATCGAGGCCTGGGGCCGACATGGTGTTGAGTTTGACGCGGGCCGCCTCGATTTCGGCAATGAAGAATTCTACGTCTAGGATGGCATTGCTTTCTCCTGTGGAGTCCGGATGGACTTGTGGTGGCGTGTGGGATATGTGATGGAGTTCCGCTTCCCGTAGAAAATCTTGCTCCGTTCCCCCCGTAAGCTTTTATGATTTTGCATATGCCTTGCCTCTGGGTGGTCTTAGTGTTGGCGGAATCTATGAGGTACCGCAGTATCTGCCACGTGCGACTCGTAGTGAATTGACCGTCCATCTCCGCGCATTTCTCTTCCCATTGTTGCTGCTGCAGGTTAAGCGCGTGCTTTTCTATTTTTTTTGTTGAGCTGCGCTATGCATTTTCGCAGTCTCCTGTTGTGTCTCTGTTGTTTCCAACTGCGCTGCAGCTGGGTTTTAGCTTCCCACGTGCAGTAACCGGGTGTTTATTCTCTCGAGCCCAGCTGTCGACGGCATCGTTTGCGTCACGCGCTCGATGTCCCGCCGAAGTATGTCGGTCCATTGTCTAGAAACGTCTTTGATGTCTTCAACCTGTTGCTTGTCTCGATTTTTTCGTAGTAGGTTCCAGTTCGTGATCTTCGTTTGGGGACCAGCATTGTGTTCCTGTGGGCCGCCTTCTGCTTCTACGGAGATGATGTAGCGATCACTACCCAAGTCTTGCCTGGTGTTCGTCCAAGTCACTTTGCACGTATTGCACGTAAAAGTAAGGTCTGGCGTGGTGTCGGTGCTGACGCGGTTGCCCTGTCTTGTTGGTGCCACTGGGTCAGTGACTAGCTCGAGGCCACCGTGTTGCGCCGTTGCCCACAAATGTCTGCCTTTCGGATGATCGTGTTTTTAACCCCACGCCGTGTGCCCCGCGTTGAAGTCGCCCCCAATGAAGACTTGTTGCCCCTGGGCGATATCAAGTGCTCGTTTGAAGAGGACGTGGAAGCGGTGTTTGCGGCATCTGGGACTGCTGTAGACGTTGAGTACGAAGATGCTGTCAGGCGTCTTGCGTTGTGGAATTAGTTGTACGAGGATGTTTTCAATATCCTTAACTTGGGTGTCGTCTTCGATAGCCATGAGCTCTCGCTTGACCAGCGTGGTGACGTTTGGTTTAACCGCCTTGCCTGTTAAAGACTGGTACCCTGAGAGTTCGTCGGGGCCGTTTGTTTCCTGCAGTATGATGACGTCTGGGCGTTGGGGGATCGTTTTCGGGTATTGTTGTAAGTGCGCCTGTTTGTTTTGGTAACTTCTGCAGTTCCACTGCCATATCGTGTGTTTTTGTTTCGAAAAGTGTCGGGCCATGTTTATGAGGTGCTACATGCGCGGCACCGGTTCGCTATGCGACGTCACCAGCGCGCCGTTGGCAGCTTGTAATCTCGGCAATCTGAGGTGAATGCTCTGCTGGATGGTACGCGTGATGGTCGCGGTGATAGTTTGCTCGAGACTGCCTAAGCGAGCCTCGAGTGCTTCCAGTCGGGCGTCGCGTATTGCTGAGCGTGTACGCTTGGGACGTACTGCCTTTGTAAGGGTGCTAGTGGGTGTGCGTTTAGCATCGGGGCCTTCGACCTCGTCGTCCTCTATGAGTTCTTCTTGAGTATCCTGCATTGCCTGTGGATCAGTCTCGCTGTTCGCGGCAGACTGGAGTTGTTGTATGAGTTCGTCTTTTGCCTGAATCTATGTCCGCATGCGTTCTATTTGCTTGTGCATCGTATGTATCACCTGTGTTAATTGAGCTTTCTCCCTCTATCTTAGTGTCTGTTTTGCCGCCAGCCTCCGTGGTTGGTGCGCGTTTCCCTTTGATCGCATCTGCAAAGCTCACCGAATCAGTGGCCTTGGCGTCCCTCGTTGGGGTCCCTCCAGGTGTGCAGCTGCGAGCCCGGCGTTGTTGCTGCTTCCGGGGCCCCGGTGTGCGGCTCCGAGAACTGGAGCGGCTTCGACGGGGGGTCCTGGATCTTGAGCGGGGTTGCCGTCGGGATCGGTGGTGGCAGCGGCCTCCGCCTCCTCGGCGGCCCTGCGTCATTCCCATTGCCTCTTCGTCACGATGTAGGGGGGTCTTGTACCTTGCGCGGCAGTTGCGATCTGTCGTCATGTGTGTGCCCCCCGTACAGCTTGCAACGGGGGGAGCACTGGTGGTCGGGGCCTGGGTTAAGGGCGTCACAACCACGACACACTTTGTCCAGAGGATTCGGGCACTCTTCCATGCGGTGACCAAGTCTCCCGCAGCAGTGGCACATGTCGACTTGCTTGCGATATAGGGTGCAGCGAAAAAGGGCGCCGCCATACCTGAGATAGGAGGGCACTCGCGGTCCTTCAAACGCCACGATGACGGTCGTGGTGTTACTGAGCCGTTTGGCTGCCAGGGCTTTAGGGTTGCGTGTGTGAACGATGTTGGTGTGAATAGACCTGGCGTCCTCCTCCAACGGGATGCCCTTGATTATTCCCTTCACCGTGTACTCAGGGGCCGTCTCGTAAGCACTGACCTCGTGGCGGCGGTCGCCGATGGTGATGGCTTGTAATTGTCTGTACTTACCAACGTGAGCAGCGTGGGGTGTGCTCACGACTATGATGTTTTGGACATTGTTGCAGCACACCGTGTCCTCCCCTGCTTCATGCGCCGGTACGTTGGCCGCCCGGTAAATGGCCGATGCAAGGCGCACGGTTCCGGTGGTGGCCACGTCGAGGCCTCCTCGTGGTCGTATCACGATCTTGAAATCGCTTCGTGGGAGTAGTGGCATTTTGCTGCTCCTCATAACTTGCGGCTTGACGTTACGCTGTTGCTGAAGCGAACGCTGCCGGTTGCCGTCCGCTCCCTCGCCGGTGCGGGAGGGGGGCTCCGTTCTGGGTGTTGCTCTGCGCGTTAGGGCGGTTAACCTAGCTCTTGCATCCGATGGTGCGCCAAGCCGTGCCTCCCAGAAACTCTTTGGGGAAGATATCCTCCCCGTTCACTTGGACTTCCATCGTTGATGGGCGAAGCGAGCGCCCGCGTCAGAGGAAGCGCTCAGCGCGTCTCCTCGGGTGTCTGGCTAGCGTCACCGTCGGGCCAGTCGAGTGCAGGTCAAAAAAATGCGCCCACCTCCCCGAAGGGAATCGTGAGGAAATGCGAATGCATTTCGCGCGCGCTTCACTCCATTTATATATGGTGGTTGTGGTTCGAAGAAGGAAAAGGCACCTGATTTCTGCAGCCCGGTCGGGAGCAAGGCGCAGCGGCCTTTTTTTCTTGCTTTTTCTTGTTTTTTTTAATTGTTTTTATTTATTTCTTAATTTTTTTTTTCATGTATAGCTCCGCCGAGCTCCGCCGCAGTCCGCTTTTAGTTCACCCGCACGCTGCGAATTTTTATTGTTCAACAACGCACAGGAGAAATCTCCCACCGGCACCACCTTGGAGGTCAAGATTCATTGCCATATATACGGGGTGGCCAGTGAACGGTTGTGCAGCGCGAGCAGTCGGTTTTTTCAACCAAGAAACTCGCTAGCAGACGCTGCCTGTGTCGGCGTCGCGAGGCGACAGAGGGAGAGGGGGGAGCGTAGGAGAGGAGAGAGAGAGGGGGGGGCGCGCATGCGCAGTGGGAGTGTGGACGCTGCGGGCAGGGATGCCTAGAGGAGAGAGGGGGGGAGCGTAGCAGGGGGAGAGAGGAGGGGAGGCGCATGCGCAGTGAGGGTGTGGTTGCCGCGGGGAGGGATGCCTAGAGGAGAGAGAGGGAAAAAGGAGGTTTTTTATTTTTATTGTTTTTGAAAGGGTTTGCGCATGCGCAGTAAGGGTGGTCACGACGCACACCACCACCACCGGATTAAGCTTCGCCATAAGATGCTTCACATCTAACACCTGCCGGCGCGCACACCTCCTCAACCTATCCTCCTCCTCCTCCTCCGCGGACAACGCCAACGCCGCACAACGCCAACGCCGCACAACGCCAACGCCGGACGCCTGACATAGCCCGACTATGAAATGCATTCGCATTTAAAACCTCTCGCATTCGGCAAAAAAATTGAAGGACACTTTGTACATTCTAAAGTGCGTTCGGCGAAAGCGTGTGGTCGTTCCACTGACTATGCCATGTCTTTTAAATGCGAATGCATTTCATAGTCGGGCTATGTCAGGCATCCGGCGTTGGCGTTGGCGTTGTCCGCGGAGGAGGAGGATAGGTTGAGGAGGTGTGCGCGCCGGCAGGTGTTAGATGTGAAGCATCTTATGGCGAAGCTTAATCCGGTGGTGGTGGTGTACGGCGTGACCGCCCTTACTGCGCATGCGCAAACCCTTTAAAAAAAAATAAAGATAAAAAACCTCCTCTCTCCCCCCCCCTAGGCATCCCTCCCCGCGGCAACCACACCCTCACTGCGCATGCGCCTCCCCTCCTCTCTCCCCCTGCTACGCTCCCCCCTCTCTCCTCTAGGCATCCCTGCCCGCGCCGTCCACACTCCCACTGCGCATGCGCGTCCCACCTCTCTTCTTCTCTCCTACGCTCCCCCTCTCTTCTCTAGGCATCTCTGCCCGCAGCGTCCACACTCCCCCCACTGCGCATGCGCACCCCACCTCTCTCTCCTCTCCTACGCTCCCCCCCCTCTCCCTCTCTCGCCTGGCGACGCCGACACAGGCAGCGTCTGCTAGCGAGTTTCTTGGTTGAAAAAACCGACTGCTCGCGCTGCACAACCGTTCACTGGCCACCCCGTATATATGGCAATGAATCTTGACCTCCAAGGTGGTGCCGGTGGGAAATTTCTCCTGTGCGTTGTTGAACAATAAAAATTCGCAGCGTGCGCGTTAACTAAAAGTGGTCTGCGGCGGAGCTCGGCGGAGATATATGAAAAAAAAAATTAAAAAAATAAATAAAAAAAATAAAAAAAAACAAGAAAAAGCAAAAAAAAAAAAGGCGCTGCGCCGTGCTCCCGACCGGGCTGCAGAAATTAGGCGCCTTTTCCTTCTTCGAACCACAACCACCATATATAAATGGAGTGAAGCGCGCGCGAAATGCATTCGCATTTCCTCACGATTCCCTTCGGGGGAGGTGGGGGGCTTTCTTTTTTTAGATGTGAAGCATCTTATGGCGAAGCTTAATCCGGTGGTGGTGTGCGGCGTGGCCTCCCTTACTGCGCATGCGTAGACCCTTTAAAAAAAGTAAAAATAAAAAAAACCTCCTCTCCCCCCTCTCTCTCCTCTAGGCATCCCTCACCGCGGCAACCACACCCTCAATGCGCATGC
This sequence comes from Rhipicephalus appendiculatus, assembly GCA_030522465.1. Classification (NCBI taxonomy): domain Eukaryota; kingdom Metazoa; phylum Arthropoda; class Arachnida; order Ixodida; family Ixodidae; genus Rhipicephalus; species Rhipicephalus appendiculatus. Next base: position 4,781 of record JALIZH010016473.1, on the reverse strand, counting down.
GCCTCCCCTCCTCTCTCCCCCTCCTATGCTCCCCCCCTCTCTCCTCTGGGCATCCCTGCCTGGGCTCCCAATGCGCATGCGCGTCCCCCCTCTCTCACCCCTCCTACGCTCCCCCCCTCTCTCCTCTAGGCATCCCCTGCCCACAGCGTCCACACCCCACTGCGCATGCGCGTCCCCCCCCCTCTCTCTTTCTCCTCTCCTACGCTCCCCCCTCTCTCGCCTCGTGACGCCGACGCAGGCAGCGTCTGCTAGCGAGTTTCTTGGTTGAAAAAACCGACTGCTCGCGCTGCACAACCGTTCTCTGTGCATCCCGTATATATGGCAATGGATCTTGACCTCCAAGGTGGTGCCGGTGGGAGATTTCTCCTGTGCGTTGTTGAACAATAAAAATTCGCAGCGTGCGCGTTAACTAAAAGCGCACTGCGGGTCTCTGTGTCCAGTCGGAGTCTTCTGTCTCTCATTGCCCATTAGCAGCGATTGGCATGTTCCAGTATTAAACACCGCTCCATCACTGCGTGCTTTGCGCCTCCTCAGTTTTCTCTCCTGCGCAACGCTGCGATAGCGCCAGCGTCAACGCCACCGCCAGTGTAAGCGTTAGCGCCCGCTGCTTCACATCTACACATGGTTCCCTTTAGCGGGAGATGGTGTAATTTTTTTCTTTTACACTCTCAGTGGGATAACACACAAAGCGAATGTGTGCGTGTTTTCTAATTTTTTACCGCGAGTCGCAGCGAGACGCGAGACTAATCTTCCTCCGTTCGCATGCGTTAGTATTTTCTCGCGCTTTGTGCATCGTGCAAACGCCATAGCGTCCCAGCGCTTAAATTGACGGGCCCTTTGTAAATTCGAAGGTGTATTCTGTGAACGCCTGTGTCCATTGAGACGGCGTCGGTCAGAATGATTGCAAACGCTGGGCACAGCGAAGCTACGCAAGCAAAGAGCGAGCGCTGTAGAGTCTGACGCGACCGGCGTCCGTTTGCTCATCCCGGCGGCCACCTGGCTCCGTGCCAGAGCTCGGATGGACAGGACGGACGGACATGGACGGACGGACGGACGGACGGACGGACAGACAGACAGACAGACAGACAGACAGACAGACAGACAGACAGACAGACAGACAGACGGACGGACGGACAGACAGATGGACGGACAGACAGACAGACGGACGGACGGACGGACTGACACCGGGCGGACGGACGGACAGACGGACGGACGGACGGACGGACGGACGGCGGACGGACGGACGGACACCGGACGGACAGACGGACGGACGGACGGACACCGGGCGGACGGACAGACGGACGGATGGACGGACACCGGACGGACGGACGGATGGACAGACGGACGGGCGGACAGACGGATGGACGGACGGACGGACGGACGGACGGACGGACGGACGGACGGACGGACGGACGGACGGACGGACACCGGACGCCGGACGGACACCGGACGGACGTGAGCATGAGACATTAAAGGCTTTCGCCTTAAAAGTCGTGTCCCACCTTGAATTTTGGTGTCGATAGAATCCTGATGACTTTCCGCACGCGTTGTTGTTAAGTTCATAGTTTGAATGACCGAAAATCCCTGGCAAATTGTTCTTGGAAAATGGAGCCGACGTGATGTGAGTCCGCTCCCTTCGGCGACCAGATCGCTCTCTCGTTCAGCTTGAAGTTTGACCCGTTTCCTCATCGCGTTGCATATTTTGGCAGACGTAATCATGAACATACAGTGTGTGTGTTCTGCATTCGTCAGCTAAAAATCGTCAAACCTGGTAACGGACCCTTCGAGCATAGTGTTTCGAGCGCAAGATCAGATCGCTTTCAATTACTGCCAATGGGGCCAAATTACGCTAGCACTGCCAACATATGTCATACTGAAAAAACTCCATTGTTGCACCGGTCAGATTGCTGATTTGGACTTCCTTTATTTTTTTACCTATGAGGCAACACTTCCAGGAATAACCTTTGCTATAGTTGGTTAGTCTTCGTCTGTATCATTTATACTGCCAGATCCGAACTCAAATAAAGAATAAAAGAAATGAGCAAATGTTGCTAGTCAGATTGAAAGGCTCACTATTCACAGATACCACAAAAAGTGGCGTGAAGTTACAGATGCATTTCAGCAAAAAACGCCACGTGGAATCTCCTTCATAGGCTATGTAAGGGATGAATAAGCGTATAGTTATTTCAAGAAACTGATTTGTTGTAGTTTTATTTTGAACATTGTGTTCTCGCGGTATCTCAACGGCATGGTTTTCACAAACGTTACAGTCATGGTCTACTGTGGAACATTCATGTAGGGTGGCATTGCCACGGCGTGTTTAATTTTACTTCTAGCGTTTGTCAGCGCCTGGAGAGAGAGAGATGAAAACATTTATTGGGAAAAGAAAAAAGAGAGAGTTTGGGGGCCAAAGCCGGACCCCGCTACATGGTCGGCGTCCCTAGTCCGGGACACCGCATGACGACGCCCCGACACACGCCCGTCTCACCAAAGTCCGGTGAGACTCCAGCGAGGAGCAGTAGAGAAGGGCAGTCTCCCATGCCTGTCGGGAAGGGGTAGAAGAAGGGAAGCCCCTCGGAAGACGCATCCCGCTGCCACCGAAACGCGTGTTTCCTGAAACTATTTGCAAAATAGAATTTTTTTATATGTACAGTCCTCCATGTCAGCTTTAGCGCTTAGTCCTGGAGGGGCTTTCGTTCCACTACCACAAGATGATTCAAGAAAGTCTTTGTAGAATATGTTCCCCTTTGGCAATTTTCTACCGCCGGTACAATCTAGTCGCTTGGCTCAGGTATATGCGCATTCTTCTTTCGAGGTGTTTAACCGATAGCGTCGCGAGCGTTAGACACTCGGCTTTCGGAGCGTGGCATCCTGTGTTCAAAAAACCAGCATTACAAAAAAAAAAACTTTGTTTTCCTTTGTACACACTCTGTTCATAAAACTTTATAACCTCGTGGAGCGACGATTAGTAAAAAAACTTCCCCATCTCCCGCTAAAGGGAACCGTGTGGGGATGCGAAGCAGCGGGGAGATGGTCTTGAGCGGGAGAAACGTCGCCGCTCTCGTTTCGCGGCAGCGGCCCGGGCGCTCATCGCGGCGCGCTCCGTCATTTTCATACCGCGGAACAACCGTGGTGCTCACAGCGGAGTATGCAGCTGTCGCACCACCTGTCGTGCGCGCCGCTCCGTAGAAGATTCCTAGAGGAGAGAACGGGGGGAACCGTAGGAGAGGAGTGAGAGGGGACGCGCATGCGCTGTGGGGGTGTGGGACGCGGGAACCGCTCCGTAGAGTAGAGGATTCATAGAGTAGAGAAAGCGGGTGAGTGTAGGAGAGAGGGGGGAGAGGACGCGCATGCGCTGTGGGTATGTCGGACGCGGGCGCCGCTCCGTAGAGTAGAGGATTCCTACGACAGAAAAGGGGCTGAGCATAGGAGAGAGGGGGGAGGACGCGCATGCGCTGTGAGACGCGGGCGCCGCTCCGTAGGGTAGACGATTCCGCTTGTTTGCGCACCTTCTTACTTCGTCCCGTTTGTTTGCGCTCCAAGTTGTCATAAAGGATTCCTAGAGTAGAGAAAGGGGGGTGAGCGTAGGGAGGAGAGATAGGGGGGGAGGGGGACGCGCATCCGCTGTCGGGGTGTGGGACGCGGGGGCCGCTCCGTAGAGTAGAGGATTCCTAGAGGACAGAAAGGGGAGGAGAGAGAGGGGGGAGGGGACGCGGATGCGCTGTGGGGGGTGTAGGACGCGGGCGCCACTCCGTAGAGTAGAGTATTACTAGATGAGAGAAAGGGGATGAGCGTAGGAGAGGAGAGAGAGAGGAGGAGGAGACGCGCATGCGCTGTGGTGGTGTGGGACGCGGGAAGGAGGGACGGACTGAAATTCATCTGTCTGTCCGTCCATCCATCGATGGACGGACGCACGGGCGGACGGACGGACGGATGCATAGAAGGAAGGACGGACAGATGCACGGATGGACGGACAGAAAGACAGATGCAAGGACACAGTACGCCTCTATTTTAAACGTATATGCGTGGTATGAACACTAATATATATGCGTTGTGCAAATTTCTGCATATTACATTGCATTCTTTGTATTTATGACATCGTGCACTTCCGATATTTACTTTAGCAAGCGCTTTTTTTCTGTTTGCACATCACTGTCGTTCTTCACTTCCAGGAAATTGAGAGTGGGTGATTTGTTTATCCGAGTGTTCCGCAAAAGTTGGGCTCGCGATACTAGGAGGACACGTACCCTTCTATAACTAGTACCTCTTCGAGCTACCGAAATGTATATCGCGAACATGACTTCATGATGCGTGCTTTCATCTTCTTGAAAGTAGAAACGGTAGTACCTATATGTCGCGGTCACCGGGCCGACATGAAGCGCCTGCACAGTGACCAGATCCCGAAAAAAGCTTTCCTTCCGTGCGTGGATGCTCATTCTGTTTTTAGACGTTTGTAAAGTATCGTTACCGCTATAATATCTTTTATATACATTTTTTAAGTGCCAAATCATATGTTCCTTTCGGGTTCTTTGGTTGCAAGTAGACGTCAATCTTTCAGAAAAAGATCTTTCTTAAGCACGTAAGCTGACTGATAAACTTTAAAAATCGAATGTCGGAATCTTGCGTTACATTTCTCTCAAATATTCCTCAGATTTTTTTGCCGACGTCTTTTGTGTAAGCGTCACTAACGTCTTACGCCTAAATTGGAATATTACTTGTACAGTCGGAATCAGACATGTCAAGATCGGTCGAGCGAGTGGCTGAGGATGCTATCGCTGTCC
>JALIZH010016472.1:0-19269 GCA_030522465.1 Rhipicephalus appendiculatus | reverse complement strand
AACTTCATCTAAGACAAACGTTCCCGATAATGTCGGTTGTCGACCTTGCTAGAAGCCGCGATGCAAGGTCTGCGCGCATATGAAGACGTCAGATATTGCTAAAAAGCACTGCTTCCGAATTCTTCTATAAGATTAAAGGTAATTTCACGTGTGACACCTACAACTGTATCTATTTGCTCGAGTGTTCCGTCTGCAATTTACAGTACATTGGACAAACCGAAACGCCCTTCAGATACCGATTTAACAACCATAAGTGTCATGCTGCCAATATTCCGAACCTTCCGCTATCAAAACACGTGCGCATTCCGGGCCACTCATTTGATAATATTACAGCTACAATCCCTCAATCTGGTTTCCGTTCCCACCACGAAAGAGAGCTTCGAGAATCGTATTTAATTTATAAATTTAAGGCCGTCAATTGTGGTATGAATGAAAGTGCTGGCAAACTTTCCTTTCTACCGACTTAGTTACTCTTGACTTTCCCCGTTATTATTACCGCTACATTTTTAGGCAGATAAATTAGTTTCCTATTTCATTTCATTTTCTCTCGGATCATGACTATAGATGTTGCGCACGCGCTTGTGTTGATCAATAATCTGTGCTCAGTTGAACCTATCACGTATTTTCGTTTTGGTGACACATACGTACTGTCGCTTTATTTTTGCACTCCGTTTTCGCCCGCAAATGCGCATGCGTACATTCCCGTTTTCCTGTCCCAGCACGCGCACTGTTCTCCACGTGCTTTTAACAATCGCTTGTCAGCCAATAATAGTGCTACGCTAAGTCATTGGTCGTTTTATATTGCGTTGATGTCGCATGTGTGCATCACCTCCGACGAAGGCCGGTCCCGCGGGCGAAACGTCAGTCCTTCCCAAGAACCATTTTTCCTACGTGCTGGATATATTTTTTGAACTACATATATATATATATATATATATATATATATATATATATATATATATATATATATATATATATATATATATATATATATATATATATATATATATATATATATATATATCCTTCTACCCAGCACCTCCACCACGTATGACGTCTTGGGTTAGACGGCGTTTATTCTGCCCGAGGACTCGGCAGCGAACAGGCAGCCTGGGGCAGAGCGCGCGCACACACGATGATGATGGTGATGACACTCGGTGACGATGAGGACAGAGAGACAAATGGAATGATGATGATTATGACAATGTACAGATGAGAAGAAGCGCATAACAAATGCCCACATTATATATATATATATATATATATATATATATATATATATATATATATATATATATATATATATATATATATATATATATATAGAAGGTCTTCCTGGACTCGGTAGTATTATAGGTGTTCAAGTGAAGTGGACGAACGAACGAAAACCGATGCTTTATTGCCTACGTTGCGGCCGGGGATCAGCCTAATGTATGCCCTGACGAAGGCTGGTCCCGGCCTTCGTCAGGGCATACAGGCCACGGCCAAGAAACGTAAACCAGTAAAAATATTCAATTTTCGTAAGTGTGCTTCTAGATTTCTTGACTATATGTGCACCGGACCCACAGAACTTTCTTTTTGAATCATATATATATATATATATATATATATATATATATATATATATATATATATATATATTGGCTTGAGCGGACAAACGGACGAAAACTTTTATTAGTTCCAACGTTTCGGCCGGGGTCCGGCCTTCGTCAGGGAATACAATGCATACGTTGAATGTGTTGCTTATATACGCAGGGGGCCCCCAAACATGTGTCTAACCAGTATCTAATATCGCACGTATATCAGACAAATCAGCATAGGTAAAAGTACGATGTGATATAAAGATGACTATATGTAAAAAAAAAATGTCCGGCGAAGTGGGCGCAGTAATAAAGGGAATTTTTACATAGTGATGGAAAGGAAAAAAACGTGATAAAAAATTACACCATCTCCCGCTAAAGGGAACCATGTGTGGATGCGAAGCAGCGGGGAGATGGTTAGCTTGAGCGAGAGAAACGTCGCCGCTCTCGTTTCGCGGCAGCGGCCCGGGCGCTCATCGCGACGCTGCACAGGAGAGAGAATGAGGCGCGCTCCATCATTTTTATACCGCGGAATACCGTGGTGCCCCCCAGCGGAGTATGCAGCTGTCGCACCACCTGTCGCGCGCCGCTCCGTAGAGGATTCCTAGAAGAGAGAACGGGGGGGGAACCGTAGGAGAGGAAAGAGACAGGGGACGCGCATGCGCTGTGGGGGTGTGGGACGCGGGAGCCGATCCACAGAGTAGAGGATTCCTAGAGTAGAGAAAGCGGGTGAGAGTAGGAGAGAGGGGTAGAGGACACGCATGCGCTGTGGGGATGTCGGACGCGGGCGCCGCTCCACAGAGTAGAGGATTCCTACAGCGGAGAAAGGGGCTGAGCGTAGGAGAGAGGGGGGAGAGGACGCGCATGCGCTGTGGGACGCGGGCGCCGCTAGGTAGAGTAGACGATTCCTAGAGTAGAGGAAGGGGGGTGGGCGTTGGAGAGGAAAGATATGGGGAGGGGACGCGCATCCGCGGTCGGGGGAGTGTGGGACGCGGGGGGCTGCTCCGTAGAGTACAGTATTCCTAGAGGAGAGAAAGGGGTGAGCGTAGGAGAGGAGAGAGAGAGAGAGGGGGGAGGAGACACGCATGCGCTGTGGTGGTGTGGGACGCGGGAAGGAGGGACGGACGGACTTTTCAAAAAACCGACTGAGAAACACCGCTACCTTCCCTTTGAAAGTAGCCACGTGAGGCACAACAAGATGAGCATAACATACAGCCAGGCACTCCGTTTCAAAAGGTTGTGCTCCGCACAATCAGACTTCCAAGATAATTGTGGCAAACTCAGTGATGCGCTAAGAAGACATAAGTACCCGCCTCAGATAATTGACCATGCCATTAAACGGCTCAGTGCAGTAGACAGGAATGAGCTTCTTCACAACAACAATCGTGCTCCACAGCCACCATGTAAAAACCCAATATTAACGCATTCTGCATCAGTACCAAATGTTAACCACATCCTACGAAGTCACCATAACATTCTCATGCAGGGCGACCGTCTCAAAAACATATTTTCTGAATCGCCACGAGTAGTGTACCGTCGATCGAGAAACGCACAATATGCTTACTTCTCTGACCATTGCCCCCATTTAGGATTGCAGAAATAGAGTCTTTTTCTCGATTCAACTTTTACTTCTCCTTCTTAAGGAAAGTTGCAGTATTTGGCAATCTATGACGCACCAATTAAAAAAAAAACAAAGGTGCAAATAATTTGAGGTATGCACAATCGAATTTTATTGGAGATACCGAAACTGACCATAACAGGTTGAACTTGACGCGACGAGGAAGGCCTCTTTACACGAAATTGTCGTCTAAAGGCGCTTTTACACTAGAGCGACACGACACCGATTTTGGTCTGCCGACTGTCTTTGGGAGCGTCTTTTGCCGTGTCGTCGTCCCATTTACACTGCAACGACGCCAAGAGTCCGCCGATGGTCTGTGGAAGATTCCCTCTGCGCCTTGTCGTGCTCACAGCTTTTCGTCGGCCGATTCTCTAGTCACACTGGAGGCGCGCGCGGCGACACCGACTGAACTTGCACGAAGAAATTGAAACAGGCACCACCTGAGCCTCATTTTCAGCCGTCCTCCCTCCTCTGCCATTGTCCCTCTCGGGCTACGCGGCGCAGCTCCCGCCATCGCCCCTCGGCGTCGAGGGACGGGGTGGGGACAGACAAAGGGGCAGCGAAGAAAAGATATCCGTGGGGTGCGCTGAGGGGGTATTGTGCGGGGCCTCCGCACAATATCCCCCAAGATCTCCCCCTTCGTCGTTTTAACCAATGACATGGGCAAATTTTCGCTCGGCCACCGATCTCCCGACGACCTGCCAACGACAAGTCTGCCGATGCGTTTTGCTGGCGTTTTCCGTCTGTCATCGTGTTACACTACGACAACATGCTGTTTTTCGAGGCGTCGTCGTCGTCGTCGGCCTAGTGTGACTAGACGGTCCGGGGACATCGTCGGCGGGCGACTCGTCGGCCGACCGTCTGTGTCGGCCTCGTGTCTACGTCAGTGTCGTGTCGCTGCAGTGTAAAAGAGCGCCTTAACGTAACAGTGACCGCGTTCTCTGCGCGCCGGGCCTGGTCAGTTTCGATATCTCCGTCATGAGGGAGTTCCTCGTAACGTCAAGCTTGAGTGAAAGTGCTAAGCAGAATCAGCTCAGAGAAAACGGCAAGTAGTCTGAAATACGCTATTAGACAGCTCATTCAGTGCTTCCAATGTGTGGTGCTTATCTATTCCTTTGTTTAATTTTAATTATAAACACGTGCAAAGAACTCCTTCGCCTTTCTGCAAGAACAGGCGTTGCAGTGGCGCCCCCTGAGCGCAAACCTGTACAGTCAGACAGACGGACACAGAACTTTATTTGGGTCCCGAGAAACGCTGCTCTTTGAGAGCAACGCCGAGGCCCGCTCTTTTTAGGGACGTGGAGATCTAGCCTCACAGGCGCATCATGGACTCTCTGGATAGCCCGTCGTTGAGATAGAAACTATTGACTTCGTAAGTTAGGGTCCCAATAGTGTTCAGCGTGCCGACTCGGGCCTCGTAATGAGGGAACCGCCAGAGCATATGTTCAAAGTTACAACCCCCCCCCCCCCCTAGTCAGGGAAGGAAGACTCGAAAACCTCCGATAAGACGATGCTGTGGAAAGGTAGACTAGGAAAACAACTGGTCTGTAGCATTCTAAACGTGATGGCCTGAGGTCTAGACAACTTGCTGTGTGGAGGAGGAAAGGACCGTCTACTGACTGGTAACGTTTAGTAACTTCGTTGAAAGTCAGTAAAGCGTCCCGAAACACCCCGCAGCCAACCTGCGGACCTACGTCCTCTCCAGCGAGGAGAGTCAGTGCGCGCGCCCAAGAGTGAGCAGCATCGTTGAGATTTACAAGGGAGTCCAGTCGGAGTTCGAGATGGGCAGGAAACCAGGTAACCGTTTGCGCAGAGAGTGTCCTATCTTCAAGTATTTTGAATGCTTCGGCAGAGATGGAACCAGAGTCAATAGCTCTGACCGCTAACTTGCAGTTAGTGAAGATTTGCGACCTACTTTCGTGCGAAAGGGCAAGGGCAACTCTCTAGGGAGTGTAGTCCCTAGCTGACGCAGCAGTGATGATAGAATTAACCCACGTGATTGATGGAGACAACGTAAAACTTTACCGACCGACCTAATGAGCGGCGCCGACCTAACACCCCGAACTAGGATGATTCTTGATGCGCTTAAGAAGCGTGACGGGCCCTAGCCCTGCGACATGTAAGAATGCCATGGCTGCATCCTTACATGCACTCGTTACGTGAAAATCCTGTTCCAGTACTCCGGGTCGTCCGAAGTGACCGCGCCTCGCTGGCCGAGCGAAGCTTACCAGTACCGTTGTTCCGTTTCGCGAGGTTGTCATCGCAACAGGTTTATCTGATTTCTGCTATCTTTATAAGGACTGATATTAAGGGTGAGCGGGAACGTTTTTTCGCCATTATCATTGACTGTTTGTGCGACAAGATGTGATGCACTCGGCCGGCCTGAGTGTGTGGCTCATGTCGCCGTTTTGGCGGCATCCATCTTGGTTTTTTCGAGGTTGCAGTGTTCCCCTCAGGCATACAGGGATGTACGTTACCGCGCATAATGAAGAACGGGGGGAAATCGCCGTTTTTGCCTTATAGGAGCGAGGGTCACTCCATATTTTTCTTTTTTTTTTAAGGCGTTGGAAAACTACACAAAGGAAATACCTATCCTCGTTGCATTAAAGGGCCACACTATCAGTTAGCTCAATATTTGTGGTTCTGCGAAAAATAATGACAGCTATGGTACTATATATAACACTTTCTTTATAACTCTATCTAACGTGCTGATGAAAAACATTGCCGGCGTGAAAGCGCATTCTATATTTTTCATTGGTAGCATACGAAAACGTGTACATTAAAACACGTGCCTTTTCGGATGAATAATGCATCATGCAGAGTTAGAAAAAGCTTTCATAAACATCCATTTTCTTGTGCCTAAATTTGGAAGGCAAGGCACGCAAAGGTGTTGGAAGTTTTCTGTACGAGGAACTCACACCGATGTTCCCAAGGACGATAGCAAGGAGTATTTTCGATGAGAACGCTGTTCCTGGCAGCAGATGGAATTCCATAGAAGGATGTAGATGTTCACGACAACGTTGTGGCTCTGCGCAGTCAAGCCACGTGACGTTACGCACCAGTGCCTTCCTGCAGCAGCGCAGCGCGCCACAGAGTGCGTGTTGCACCGCATTAGCGGTTCAATCTGCCGGTCACGTCGCACACGTGGCCTCCCAGTCAATCAATTCTAGGTCACGTATGTTTTCTTTATGTTTCACGATGTTTTTGGCGTTATACTATTACGATATTTGTATTGCTTTTTGGGCCCGCATTTCCGTCTGATAAACTAGTGTTGTTTTGTTGCATTCACGCACGTACGCCCACGCACGCACAGAAACCCACACACATACATTGCGACACTGCGGCACTTCCTATGCGCATGTACACTGAAACCTTTGAAGCCTTTTCGAAGCAAAAAAAAAAAAGAAGAAGCAGTAAAAACAGCGTAGTCGCCATTTCAGTGGCATTACATGAATATTCAGTTCAGCGTCATTCCGCTCAAGGACAGGCCACAGCACGCTTCAGCGCGTGACTGGAGCGAACGTAAGCTACGAGCGAGATATCTTTGTATTAAATGGCAATTCACTGTGTCTGACATGGAAAGAGATAGCGGTGTAACTGCAATAAATGCACAAGCGTGCGAGGGTTGTAAACATTTCACGCATGGTGCACGCTATCGCCACGCATGCATTGTGGCCTTGTGCAACCGCCATTGCAACCTCACCAGCTGAACAGTGATAAATGGTGTGATAATCGAAATTAACTACCGTAGATATGCGCTTTTCTCATTTCACTCAGTATTCTTATTTCACTGCTAAAAAGTGCTGCATGTTCCAAGGCATTAAAGGGTGAGCTTGAAACAGAGCTGATAGTTCATAACTATGCATGCTTAAATCATTTGCTGGGTCTCTATAATCCGATCGCCGATATTTTCCTTTATTTTTTATCGCCACTTTTGGCAATTTGGTGTTTGTTTTTTCGCACAATAGCCACATATTGATTATAAAATGCGGAGAACGTTCCGCCATAACAGCTGCCTGTCATGTTTATCCACTGTGGTTGCAGCTGCACGTTATTCCAGAATTGAATAAATGAACCATCGAAGTGAGATTTATGGGCATAAAACCATCAAATAAGATCAACGGTCAATTCGTCATCGTTATAGTATCCAGGTTAGTGACTTCTCAACTTCATTCCCTATACATCGATTCCTGTCTGCGAAACATCAAATACGCACTCTCCAGATAAGTTTTTGCTGGGGATAACCTAGCGGTACTCATTTAGGGACGCAATTGCTGCACTGGGATAATCGACCCAACAGGTGGAGCTCCTTCTTTAGTCGAGCGTTCTACAACTTTTTTTTCTTTTTCTTTTTTTTAAGAGAACGGAGAGCTTTTTTAATAAAAAAGTTAGCGTACCTTGCACTGGAGGTGCAATGCTAAAGAGTCAGCAGAGCTGATGGGCAATCAGGTAGTCCTGGCTGTTTTGTTGAAGAAAAATTCCCCATCTCCCGCTAAAGGGAACCATGTGTGGATGCGAAGCAGCGGGAAGATAATTAGCTTGAGCGGGAGGAACGTCGCCGCTCTCATTTCACGGCAGCGGTCCGGGCGCTCATCGCGGCGCTGAACAGGAGAGAGAATGAGGCGCGCGCGCTCCGTCATTTTCATACCGCAGAACTACCGTGGCGCCCCCCAGCGTAGTATGCAGCTGTCACACCACCTGTCGTGCGTGCCGCTCCGTACAGGATTCCTAGAGGAAAGGACGGGGGGGGGACCGTAGGAGAGGAGAGAAAAGTGCATGCGCTGTGGGGGGAGTGGGACGCGGGAGCAGCTCCGTAGAGGAGAGGATTCCTAGAGGAGAGAGGGGGGAAAGGACGCGCATGCGCTGTGGGGATGTGGGACGCCGGAGCCGCTCCGTAGAGTAGAGGATTCCTGGAGGAGAGAGGGGGGAGAGGACGCACATGCGCTGTGGGACGCGGGCGCCGCTCCGTAGAGTAGATGATTCCTAGAGGAGAGAAAGGGGGGTGAGCGTAGGAGAGGATAGGGGAGGGGACGCGCATGCGCTGTGGGGGGGTGTGGGACGCGGGGGGCCGCTCCGTAGAGTAGAGGATTCCTAGAGGAGAGAAAGGGGGTGAGCGTAGGAAAGAGAGGGGGGAGGGGACGAGCATGCGCTGTGGGACGTGGGAAGGAGGCACGGACTAAGCCCCCCTCCAAACACATGCAAGCAAGATCAAGGAATGGGGTCAACCTGGGCGACAGACACCACCTGCCTAGCCATTGCTAAGCAGCCTCTCTGTGCTCTCGGCCATGACTCAAGGAATGGGGTCAACCTGGGCAACAGACACCACCTGCCTAGCCATTACTAAGCAGCCTCTCTGTGCTCTCGGCCATGACTCTGATGATTGTAGTAGGGTGGACGGCCTTCATATTACTACAGTGTTCTGGTTCGCATAATGGGTGCTTCCCTACTTCATGAAAGTGGCCGGACCCGGGCGCGGGACACGGGACGCGGGACGGGGGACAGAGCCCCGAGCATAAGATGCTTCGCATCTAAAAAAGAAAACATCTCATGTAGGTAAGGGCACTTCAGCTCCACTAACGTGAAACCTGGAGAGAGGCGAAAGATGCAGTCCGCTTTTAGTTAACGCACATGCTGCGAATCTTTATTGTTCAACTACGCACAAGAGAAATCTCCCACCGGCACTACATTGCAGGTTAAGATCCAGTGTCTATATATATGGGGTGGCCGGTGAACGGCTGTGCAGCGCGTTGCCTCTCGCGGGCGAGGGAACGCTTCCACAGTCAGCGCGCGCCGTTCGCTCTCTCTCGCCGCGCGGCGAGCGCCGAGGCGGTGGCGAGAGAGCAAACTCTCTCTTGGCGAGAGAAGGTGGTATCTCTCTTGCGCTCAAGCAAATCGACCGTCACGACAGCAGACGAGCACACCGACACGCCGAGACCCTAAGGTGCTTCGCCCCTAAAAATCATAGCGCGATACGACACAAGGACAGACCGGTACACGGGACTGATGGACCGGAACTGGCGTCGTTTTACTGCGATATTTTATTCAACAAGCCATGAACCAACTAGTCAAAAACAAACGTTTCGCTAAGCCATATTCTAGACTCTTATTGTTTTGCTAACTTTTTCCCATTTTGTCTTTCTTTCTTCCTCTACCTTTTTCCCTTGTAATTGCTTTTTGTGTATGTCTTTTTGTATCTGTTTATATCTTGTTCTTTCGTCTTCTATCGCTCTCTCCATATATTCCAGCGGAAGCTTTTCTGAAATCTCAACAACAGCCACTTGTGATGGTGTAGTTGTCCGTCGCCGCCGCCACTGGTGTCCGTAACCGCAATAGCGCGAAAGGAGAAAAAATATTCAGATGGGATGGGATTAGAACCCCGGACCTCTGCGTGGCAGTCGAGTATTCTACCACGGAGCCACGCAGGTGCTTGAAACTCATTTGCAAAAAGACACAAATGCCATATCGAGCAAGGAATCACGTTATCGCATTCAACATAGCGTTGTAGAAGAATAAAACAACAACTAGGCGTCACACAATCCGAACGGAGTTCCAGGTTGAGGAAACCATCCCTCTCCACCAACTGATAGAAGGCGTTTAGCACTCGAGGTTAAGCAACCGTTTTAATCACGAACAGCAACGACACAGCAGTCAGTGGCCTCAGCTGAACCAGCGCGCGCATCAACCACGACAACCGCCTTCTTCCTCGTTCCTCTACCAATAACCGTATTTGTCACTACAAAACAATGATCGATAATCAATGTTCAATATGTCCTTCATTAGGCTGTAATTATGGTTGTTTAGTTGCGCTATACGAATGGCTACAGTAAGACTAAGAACTTTTTGAAAGCGGTGAGCGCAGGAAGAAAAGCACGTGGCGGGGACACGTGGCCGAGCTGTCTTACGTGGCAGGCTGTGAAGCGAGGTGTCACAGGTTTTGTGTGATGTGCATATATATATATATATATATATATATATATATATATATATATATATATATATATATATATATATATATATATATATATATATATATACATGTACAGGACATGACGGCGGCGGCAAAAATTCGCCGAGAGTGTCCATATAATTGCTATCGCAATAAAAGTCAGAATTTAATAAAAGTCAGGGCCGGCGAAAACCACGTGACACCGATCAACCTTATTTAATCGAGCGACACGTTGGCTACGTGGGATTTGGAGCCGGCACACTCGCCGACATGCAGCTAACGATTCTTCTGTTGCTGCAGGTTAGTGACAATTACCCAATAATGACTTGTAGATTATTGTGTGCATTGCCGGCTCCATGTCCCACAAGTGATGTACCTGTTTGCCGAACGCACAAGCCGATGATGTATCGTAGCAAGCACTTTCGTTTTTTCACGCATAAGGTTCTGTACCTTGCATTGTTGTTAATACTTTCCGGCGATGTTGAGTTGAATCCCGGACCGCTGAATACCCAAGGGCTCGAACTGCTCAAAACATTACAAAATGGTCAGGCTACAATTTTGAGTAAGTTAGAGGCCATTGACACCAGATTGGCGAAGCACGAAGAAATGATGGCAGAAATTAACGGCAAACTACGCGAGACAGAAAGTCAAATTACAGCGCTCAAAGAACAAGTAAATGAGCAAGAAAGCGCCATTAAGACGATAACAAAAGAAGTTAAACAGATGCATGACGGAAGCGTTGACTCGGAAAATAGAAGCCGGAGAAACAACCTGGTCTTTTATGGAGTCAAAGATTCTGAATCAGAAACGTGGGAACAGTCTGAACTACTGCTGAAGAATATCTGTAAAGAAAACTTGAGTTTAGAATTGCAGTCAGCGGAAAGAGTGCATCGTATAGGTCGCTATAATGCAAAGAAAAACAGGCCTATCATCGTCAACTTTGCCTCCTACAAAGAAAAGTCCAGTGTTCTTTCCAAAGCTAAAAACTTCAAGGGAACGGCGTACAGTGTCGAGCAAGATTATGCACCCGAAACAAGATATATTCGGAAAAGACTGGGAATATGTTAAGGTCAACAACATGAACGAAAAACATCGTGCTAGGTTGAGCTTTGATAAGTTGATTGTGAACGGTAAAACATATAGGTGGGACAAAGAAAAAGAAGTCGTTCAAATTGTAAAAAAAAATGACCCTCGGCAGAGAAAAGGGGGCGTAAAATACAACATCTGATTACATTGACAGTGAACTGTAGAAGCGTTGTCAATAAAGCTGACGAACTCGCGGCTCTTATCGACTCTGTAAAAGCTGACCTAGTATTCGGAACTGAATCGTGGCTGAATCCTTCTATTAGAGATAGCGAAGTGTTTCCGGGCGACTTTGCTGCTTATCGAAAAGATAGATCCCGCGCGGGTGGGGGCGTTTTTCTTTTAGTTCGTCGCTCTTTAAATTCATCTGAATTAGATATAGGTCATGAAGAAGTAGAATCCGTGTGGTGCAAAATTACTATGCGAGACAATTCCTCGTTCGTAGCAGGCACTTTCTATCGGTCTCCTAACTCGTCCGTAACCGCGTTAAAGTTTTTGCATGAAATTGTTTTGGAAGCTTCTTGCAACACGTTCATTTTGGCGGGAGACTTTAACTTGCCTGACTTATCTTGGCGTAACTGAACTTGTGAGATGACAGCGGGTGGAATCTTAAGCCTGGAGATGAAACATATTGTAGATTCTTGCGGGTTAATCCAATATGTTACTACTCCAACACGTGGCACTAATACATTGGACCTTGTTTTCTGCAACTCGCCAAATATGGTGAATTCAGTAAATGTCGTTCCAGGAATAAGTGACCACCATGCTGTCGTCGCCATTGCCCAAACCAAAAGTAGAAGACAAACGAAACAAGAGACAAGAACAGTGTACTTATATGACAGAGGTGATTACGCTAGCATATCAAGGAAGCTTCTTGATTATCTGCCGCTTTTTGAATGCATCTCACATGATTGTGACATACAAGAATTATGGGATAAGTTTAAACAAAAAATCAAAGAGCTTACTGAAACCTACATTCCCAGTATCAAATGCGGTAGACTTAGAAAGCGAAACAAACCATGGATGACTGCGCGTATCT
Source organism: Rhipicephalus appendiculatus (assembly GCA_030522465.1). Taxonomy (NCBI): domain Eukaryota; kingdom Metazoa; phylum Arthropoda; class Arachnida; order Ixodida; family Ixodidae; genus Rhipicephalus; species Rhipicephalus appendiculatus. The sequence continues at coordinate 7,003 of JALIZH010016472.1, read as the reverse complement.
TAAGAATAGTAAGGAAAAGAAGGCGCATATATTTAGAATATAAAAGAACTAATAGCCGTCGTCATTTTGAAAGCTTGAATGATGTGACTGGTGAGTTCAAGCACAATATAAAGAATGCTAAGCGGCACTACTTTGAAAAACTCGGAAATGAAATAAAACTAATTCAAAGGCGTTCTGGCAATACATGAAAACCTACGGAGCAGATCCATCGGGAATCACCAAAATTGTCTTCAATAATGAGGAGTTATTAGATGATACTGAGAAAGCTACTTGTTTAAATAATTATTTTCTTTCCGTATACTTGCCGAAATATAGCTCTGGTGATTCGCAATGCACAAGTTCCGTGCCAAATATGCAATCAGTAGAGTTAAGTGTGAACGGAATCAGGGAATTACTAAACAAAATTACCGATAATAAGGCAATTGGACCGGACGGAATTTCACCTCGAATTTAGAAGCAGTGTTCTGAGCCGATCTCTCTTTATCTGCACGTGATCTACACAAAGTCTTTGTCCTCCGGTACCCTCCCAGATGACTGGAAAATTGCACATACGGTTCCTATTCATAAAAGTGGGTCTAAGAAAGACGTAACCAACTACAGGCCTATTTCACTTACGTCCATACCCTGCAAGTTATTAGAACATCTTCTGTATAAAGAAATAATGGCACATTTATCAACAAACAACTTGCAAGTCCCTCAGCAACATGGGTTTCGTAAGGGCTTATCTTGCACAACACAACTAATTGAATTTTACCATGACGTGGTATCTGAAATAGACAACGGCGGACAAATCGATTGCCTTTTCCTGGACTTCCAAAAAGCTTTCGACACTGTTTCGCACTCTTTTCTTTGAAGTAAACTTGCAGCGCTAAACATTGACCACGCAGTTCTGGTATGGATAGAAAATTATCTTTCAGGCCGCCAACAGTGCGTAGTATTAAATGGCAGAAAATCAAGTTTTGTAAACATCACATCAGGGGTGCCACAGGGCTCAGTCCTGGGGCCACTTTTGTTTTTAGTCTATATAAATGACATTTGCTCAGGAATTAATTCTAATATACGACTGTTTGCAGATGACTGCGTCTTGTACAGGAAAATTAGAAATGTAGGTGATGTCGCCTTGCTACAAAGTAACTTATCGCGTGTTCAAGAATGGTGTTCGAGATGGAAAATGACATTAAATGCCAAAAAATGCGTTCATGTTACTTTCACGCGTAAAAAAACCTGGTTAACCTCAGAGTACATTATTAGCGATAGTATAGTAACACAAAAACCACAGTATAAATATCTGCGTGTAACTTTTTCAGCCGACTGTTCATGGAATGCGCACGTTGATTCAGTTGTCGCGAAGGCCGCCAAGTCATTAAACTTTATACAGAGAAACCTGAGACATGCGCCGACATGCTTAAAATCAACGGCGTATTTAACATACGTTCGCCCTATACTTGAATACGCTTGTGCTGTGTGGGACCCCTGGCAAATTACTTTAAGTGACAAAGTTGAAAAACTACAGAACAGAGCTGCAAGGTTTGTCTTAAATCGCTACTCAAGAAATGACAGTTGCACCAATATGAAAAATGCGCTAGGATGGGAATTACTTTCATCCCGTCGAAGAAAATTGCGATTAAATCTCCTGTATCAAATATTCCATGGTAAAACTGGCATTCGAAAGGAAATGTACCTTCACAAGTCCTCATTATGTATCTTCGCGCAATGATCATTGTTTCAAGATCCTACAATGCCGTAGCAGGTCTACTTTTTATTTTTTTTATTTTTATTTTATTTATTTATTTATTTGGCATTTTCACAAAAATGCCCACGAAGGGGGCAAAAGGAGAGTGTGTCTCCTGACTTGGCCCACTCTTCGTGAGGCACCTCGGGCAGGTACAGCACGACAACACATATAGATATACAAAATATATATACAAACAATAAATAAACGAGGAATACTACAACAGTTAACAGGAGAAAATAAAAGATGAGAGTAAAGCTGTCCCTCAGCAAGAAATACAAATGCACTATCATGACCAGCATTTAACACATATTCAAATACATACAAATTGCAATGTATTATAAAAAACAATCAGTACATTAAATATATTACATACCTTGAATACTTTCAGCACATTCAATTTATTACACTCATAATTTGTTTCCTAAATTTCGTAACGTTTTTAGCCTCCCTAGCATATTCAATTATTTTAGGAATGTTGTTGCACAAGCGAACAATTTGGTTATCAACTGACTGTACACCATAGTTGGTCCGGCACATGGGCCCGACGAATGCAACAGTGCGCAGATTATATGTAAGATCTCTGCTTAAATATGTATCAGAAAAAAATTGAAAGTTATCTTTAATTTTTTTAAAGATTAACATAGCTAGTTGCATCCTATAGCACTCAGGGAATGGCAGTACATTATACACACGAAAAAAGAGATATGTTTGTGGGGACCGATGTAGTTATTAAACTTAGTGCGCGTTTTTGGAGAAGAATAATCCTTTCATTGTTTGTTTTGTTACACGTACCCCAGACTAGAATGCAATACATGATTTGCGAGTGGATAAAAGAAAAGTAAAGCTGCCGTTTAATTCTCCCTGGAAGGAGATGCTGCAGACGTCGAATTAGGCCGACCGACCGTGATATTTTTATTCGGAGGTTGTCCACATGGTCAGACCAACTAAGGTCGCTTTGAAAGCATACGCCAAGGAACTGAATTTTATTTACCTGCATTATAATTTCTCCGTTGAAAATCAAAGAGATAGCATGATCGACAGGCCTATTTTTTTGCTTAAAGAGCATAAATTTCGTTTTTTTTATGTTTAATTCTAGCTGATTGACTGTAAGCCATGATTTCAGTTCATTCATCCAGAGATTTGCGGTTATCTCAATATCACGGAGATCTAAACCAGAAAAGAATGCATTTGTATCGTCGGCGTACATGACTATGTTTGGTGTGAAAGGAATGTTTACTATGTCGTTGATATAAAGTATAAAAGTAAAGGACCAAGTATGGATCCCTGGGGAACCCCATACTTGATTACACCCAGGTCAGACCTAAAATTATGAAGCTGCACATATTGTTTTCTGGCCCAGAGATAGCTTTTCATTAGATCAAGCGCAATCCCGCGTATTCCATACATTTGTAGTTTCCTAATTAATATGTCATGTTTTATGGAATCAAAAGCCTTACGGAAATCCAGAAATATTCCTAGAGTGTAAAGCTTTTTTCTCAAAGTTGTGAAGTAGGCTATCCTTAATACGGAGTAGAGCCGTCTGAGTTGATCTACCTGGTTGAAATCCACACTGTTCTTCACAAATAACATTTCTGTTTGCTATAAAAGAATATACCCTCTTATATATCAGGCGTTCCGCGACCTTAGAGAAAAGCGGCAATATGGATATTGGGCGATAATTATGAAGTTCATTTTTGTTACCTCCTTTAAAAATGATTGTTACGCGAGCTATTTTCATGGCACTTGGAAAAATTCCCGTCAAAAAGAGTCTGTTGCATATGTAAGTAAATGGAGTGACAATGGAATCAATAATTGCCTTGATAGGTGCTGTAGCAATGCCATCTTCGCCTGGTGAGATATTCTTTAGTGAGCATATGGCAGTGGCTACGTCTTGCTCGGTAACGGGTGATAAAAACAAAGAATTAGTGAGTGAGCTCTGAATATAGCATTCGGCCGGTTTAAGGTCAGACTCTTGCGCCACATTACTTGACGATCCTGCATCCAGGAAGTAAAGGTTAAATTTATCTGCCAGTGCCTTGCCACTATAGTGAATGTCGTTTATCTGTATATCGCAAGGGACGGTGGCCTGTTTTCTTCCTATCATTTTATTAACCGAATTCCAAACCATTTTGGAGTTATCAATCATTGCAGAAAACTTGTAGGCGTAGAAATCTATTTTGGCCTTCCTTAGGTCCCCGTTTAGTTTGTTTCTGAACTTTCTGAACTCAAACAGGTCACTTTGTTCTTTTGTTTTCAAGAAATGATGGAAAAGTTTGTTTTTTTCATTTATCCGCTTAAGAAGTGCCGGCGTAATCCACTCTTTTTTTGCTCTCTTGTGTTTCCTTACAACAACGTACGGGAAAGCAGTATTGTAATGACCAAGAATTGTCGCCATAAACAGGTTGTATGCCTTAGACGGATCAGGTTCTCGGTACAGGTCCTCCCAATTACAGTCAAGCATTAGAGAACGAAATCGGAGGATATTTGCATCGTTTATATCTCTACGCATATATTTTGCAGAATTCTGCATTTCAGGCATTGTTAATAGCGCAAAAAAAGGCAAGTGGTCACTGATACCTGAGCTGAATACTCCGGCTAATGCATTTCCGGGAGGTAAATTAGTGAAAAAGAGATCAATGATCGTTTCTGAGTTGCTAGTTATTCTGGTAGGAGTGTTAATGATGTTTTCTCAACCATAGGACAACATTAATTCCATTAGTTTTAGTTTGGAAGGACTATCTTTTTGTGAAATCAATATTAAAGTCACCAAATGATACCACGAACCACCGATTAGAATTGGCATGATGAAGGAGCTTCTCTAAGAACTCAAGAAGAGCATCAGTGCTACCATCTGGGGGGCGGTAGATCAGTACTATTACAACCTTGTTGTGTATCACAGTAACTGCTTCAAAATCCTTACAGACAATACAATAGTCGGGCCATGCCTCATAAGACAAATTTTGTTTAATATATAAAGATACACCGCCACCACGTTTACCAATTCTAAATACTGATTCCGTATTGTAATTTACCAAATTGACCACGTCTGACTGTGAAGAAAACCAAGTCTCCGAGAAACCCATGATATCAAAGTCATAGTTGAGGGTGTGCTAATTCACTTTCAATTTCTTCGCCCTTATTTCTCATGCTCTGTGCATTAATATGATAAAGGGAAAGACCGCGTTCAGAAAGAAAGTTTGAGTCTTTAATCAAATTCTTGAAAGAGAGAGCATTGTGATGTATGGAGTCGTTCATGGAAATAGGAAAAAGCAAAAAAGGCAATAGCTATAGTAACAGTTTAGACAATCTTGTCTAGATCATCTTCAGATGAGATTCGGATTGCACGCGCTTCTGAATTCTTTCTGACAAAGATCTTTCCCTGAGAAGACCAAGTGAATCGATAGCTCATCTCGGTGGCTTTAGTCTTTGCCATCCAAAGAAGCCTCTTGCTTACAGGAGTTAAGTTATCAAACAGCTGGATATTACTGCTTTTTTCTCTTAGTTCGGCACGTTTTGCAAGCCATGCTGCCTTCAAGCTCAGTCGAGAAAATCTTATCAGTATAACTGGGGGTTTCCCTTTACGTGGTGGCAAACGATGCGTGCTTTCAACGTCACAGTCAGATAGTGTCTGCAGGTCAAGCTTCTTCGCAAGGTCGTTAACTTGTGACAGGGTATCCTCTTTTTTCAATAAACGGCATGCCATGAATTTCCAGATTGTGGCGGCGGCTGTATTGCTGTAGATCATTTAGCTCAGTGTTTAGCTTGACAATTTCTTTTTTTGTCGAAGTTTTGTTCAACAGCTCCTACTCTGTTGCGGAGGCTTTCTATCTCTTTATCATGCTTTGCGCTGATTTCAAGAAGCTTGTCATGCGTATTTGACATGTGCTGAATGGATTGTTCAATGCTAGTCACTGTTTGCTTTAATTCTGTAAGGTCATCCACCTTCGTTGTCAGGTGTGCCAAGCGTTTGTTAATTTCCGCAAGTTGCTGGTTTAGGGTCTCCATTACAGTTGATTGACCAGCGTTATTATTCATCTGACTGTTTCGAGATGAAGGCACACGACATGTCTGACATTTTAAGGCTTTCTTTGCCTCTTTGCTTTTCTTTTTGTAGGTACGCTCACTTATACCAATACATTCTCCGACGTGATAGCAATGTCGGCATTCAGCACATGTTAGGACATCCTCATCTTCAGAAAAGTATTGTTTACAAGTCTCACATATGTCACTCATTCCAGCACTCTTCTAGGCACAAAACACAAAACACGAGGGCAGCAGTAGCAGCAGTGGTAACGCAATAATAGTGTACAAAGAACTGCAACCAACCTGCGCATAGGCAAGAAGATAGTTAAGACGGTGTTCCGATGAACCGTCTGCTGCCACTGCTGCCCGAAGTGTGGTTGAATCCCACGATGTATCCGAGTATATAAAAGGCGGGGGGCGTATCACCAGCTGGTCCGTCACGTGTCGGTGCAGGGCTGTGATGAACACGCGGATGGCGCCAACTATCCCGGGTTTCAGTTGCACTTGAGTTGGTCAGTCACGGGGCAATGCAGGCTGGCATGGATGCGCGGATGACTTCCACTTTGCGGGGTTTCTGCGCATAGGCAAGAAGATAGTTAAGACGGTGTTCCGATGAACCGTCTGCTGCCACTGCTGCCCGAAGTGTGTATGCTAATTCATTTTTGTTCGATCCATCAGCGAGTGGAATCACTCATCAAGTGAACAAGTGTGCTCAAACAGTGAAGATGTATTTTTCTTGACATTGTAACCCCCCTGCTGCAGCGCCTTCGGGCTAAGCGGGGTAATCATTGAATAAAGAATAAAGAAAAAAAATAAAAAAATTTCACCGCCATTGCGAATCATTCAATGTCATAGCAGCAAACTCGTATGCTCAAGAGGTAAGGCTAGCAGCTAACGCTTGGATCCTCTCTTGCGTAACTCTGCAAAACGCCGCTTAAAGCGAATGCGGCCGCTCCAGGCAGCGAAGTAGTTGTGGTCTTTCGTATCAACATATAGTATGTGGTCAGAGCACACCCCGTATAAGAGCTTTCTGATTATGTCAATTGGGATAGCGCGAAATTTGTATAACAGTATGAAGGGTCACGGCCAGTCTGGAAAGACGCGCGCGAAACGCGCGTCTTTCCGGTGTAGTTGTGGAAGTGTTGATTGAATGCGTTAACATTGTTGTCAGTGTATATTGCCACGCGCGTTTCTTACTTCCATTTTTGTTGTACTCGGTTTTCGCCCACAAAGACTGTGCACATG